>JAINVK010001059.1:77500-237500 GCA_030068075.1 Paguma larvata | reverse complement strand
CGCGGCACGCTTAGGCACTCCTAGCGCCTGTCCTGGGGCCCACGACCCGCGGCTTCGAATAACAGGAATCTAGCCTCCTCCAGCTCTGGAGGCCAGAAGTCGGAGATCCAGGTGGGGCAGGACCCCCGAGATCCAGGCAGGGCAGGACCTCAGATCCAGGCGGGGTAGGGCCACTGAGATCCATGTGGGGCAGGACCCCTGAGGTCCAGGCGGGGCAGGGCCCCTGAGATTCAGGCGGGACAGGGCCACTGAGATCCAGGCGGGGCAGGGCCGTGCTCCCTCCTGAGGCTCCAGAGGAAGGTCCTTCCTGCCTCTTCCAGCTTCTGGGGCTCCAGGCGTCCCTGCCCTGTGGCCGCGTCCCTCCCGTCTCTGCCTCCGTCTTCACGTGGCTTCTCCTCTGTGTCTGTGTCTCCTCTTCTGTCTCTTACAAGGACACCTGTCATGGGATTCAGGGCCGCCCTGACCCAGGACGGGCTCGCCTCAGACCCTTCATCCCATCTGCAAACACCCTGTTTCTGAACAAGATCCTGTGCACGGATGTGGCGGTCGGGGTACGGACAATTTGGGGGTCACCACTGAAGCCCACATCTGGGACTCACGGCTCCCGAGCTTCTGTGGTCCGTTCAGTCCCGTTCTCAACAGAGACTCTCCAAGGGCCTCCTGCTCGGGTGACTGGCTGGTGCAGGACGTGCGCCCATTTCCCCCAGTCGGTGGCTTAACGCTGCTCACGGGACAGCTAGTATCTTGGGGGGGTTCCGGTGGCCAAGAGTGGGGCGCAGATGCGTGGGGGCCCCGACATCCTTCCTTGGAATAGGTTTGCGTTGTGCGGGGTCAGACGAAACACCATCCATTCACTCCAGCAGGCACCACGTGGGCCACGAGCCACCGTGTTGAGCACGCTTGGCTCCAGCCACGGACCACCGGTGCTGGTTCCCAAACTGTCACCTGAGCGGAACACAGAGGGCGCAGGGGTATGTCTGCGTCCCTCCTGTGACTGCCGTCGCTACGTCGTGTGGCGAGCTTCCCCGGGGACACCGCCGGATGCGGGGCTCTGGGGACGACAGCTTCTCCGTGCTCAGAAAATCCACGGAGGCCGGGAGCCCTGGAGACGCGGCGTGTGGGGCAGCGGGGTTCTGGGGAGACTTTCCCGGGAGGACGGGGCGGCCTCTCACCGCGTCTCACGGCGATGAGGGCGTCCCTGCTGAGGCTGAGGACACCCAAGGGTTCGTCTCCTTCCCCGAAGACTCCCTCCAGCAGCGTGCATGACCCCCGACCACCGCCCGTCCGGCCGGAGGTCTGCGGGGCCGTCCCTGCTCCTGCCGACCCTCAGGGAGGCCGGCCGGGCAGCACCCTAACGAGCTGCATTCCCAGCCCACGTCTCCGTCCCGTGTCCCGGGGGACCCCGCCAGCTCCCCGCTCGCTCGGATGGGACTCGGGGCCGCGGTGCGCAGGGGCGGGGCGGATCAGCGACCCAGGGACGCCCCATCCCGGCAGCCGCTGCTCGGCCTCGGCCGCCGTCCCGTCTTCGGACGGCAGATGCCCGCCACCCCCCACGCGGGACCCCTGTCTCAGGCCATTAGCGCCACCTCAGCAAAATCAGGCTCTCGGCCGCCTCTCTCCCGACTCAGGACGTGACCCCCTTTCGGAATGCTGACTTTTGGATTCTGCGGGCGACTCCACCCCAGATACAATTTTCTGTGACACTAACGATACATCGAGCACCAAAAACGGGTCAGGTTTTTTTTCTTCGAGTGTGCGTAACAAGATCCGGGCGCCTCAGAGACACGGACGCGGCCTCGGGGGGCGCAGAAGGCGCCTTCGCAGGAAAATCAGGAGGCGGACACCCGTGTTGTCCCGCTCACACGCGGCTCTGGTCCGTGAAAAGTACGGAAGAAGGTGGGTACCCGGACCAGCACCTCCATCTGCACGGGCTCAGCAGTCTCCTGGGGCCCAGACTTTCGGGGACAAAACCGGGGAGTCTCAGGGACCCTGAGGGACTGTCCACGGCTGTGGTGTGTGCCCTTTGGAACACACCTGCTTTTCCCAAAGTCACTTTGTTTTCTTTGTTATTGTTGTTTAGTGAACTACTTTTTTGTTTCTCTTTCCTTTCCTTTCCTTTCCTTTCCTTTCCTTTCCTTTCCTTTCCTTTCCTTTTCTTTTTTCTTTTACCCAGTTTCAGGGTTAGGGAAGCATGGAGCACAGAATTCAGACTTCCCGAGACCTCCCCAAGGGCTCTGTGACCTCCCCAAAGACCCCATGACCTTTTCAACTGCTCCGTGACCTCCCCAACCATCCCGGTGACGCCCCAGACCACCCCGTCCCCAGCTCCCCTCATCCTGAACATCTGGCCCCTGGCGCAGGTTTGCTACAAGCCACCAGCGGATATCGCTACAAAGTTGCTACAATGATACTAACTGGGCTCCGCGGAGTCCAGGCGGCTCTCCGGGGGCTTAGACACGTTCACAAGGAGGCGACTCAGCACAGGACCGACCAGAGCAGGGTCTCCGCCCTGCAGGCCCTGTGCCCTCCTGGCCCTCCCCCTACCCACCCCCCAAGGCTGCACGAGTCCGTTCACGGTCTCGCTCAATTTTTTATTTCTTGAGAATCATTTTTTTTTTAATTGAGGTGAAATTCACATAGTGAAAACCCAACCGATTTTAAGTAAACGCCTCCGTCGGACGGTCCCGGGATTTTGCCTCCGGATCGCGTGCGTCCCCCAGGAGGACCCTCCCCCACCCCCGCCCACTGGCCGTCCCTTCTCTGCTAATCTCGCTGCACGTCGAGGACCCCTCCCTGCCCAGGCGCTGGAGCGGTGCACACAGACGGCGCCACATAATTGCATTCCTGCGTGTTCTTCGGAACCGATCTTACTGACGATCATGACGAGCCGCTTCTGCATTTATTGCATTTGCTTCCTGCGTCGGGCGGTCCCCCCCGCACCGCCGTCTCGGCGGGTGAAAACCATCGCCTGAGTCTGAGGAGACCTTTCTTCAGGCTACGATTCTCTCAAGCCTGCTGTGTTTTCCCCACGGACACGCCGCGCCCCCCTCCTCGGGCCCCCCCATCTTCTGGCGGAGCAGCGGGGACGTGGCGGTCAGGCCTGAGCCGGTACAAGAAGCCGAGTGACACAGACAGGAGGGACGAGGCCACAAGCTAGGGATGCCTGGAGGAGGCAGGAAGGACCCTCCCCTGGAGCCTCAGGAGGGAGCACGGCCCTGCCCCGCCTGGATCTCAGGGGTCCGGCCTGGATCTCAGACTCTGGCCTGCAGAGCTGGGGTGGGGTGAATTCCTGTGGTGTTAAGTCTCCAGCATGTGAGAACGTCACGGCCACCCCAGGACTCTGACACAGGGGTGCCCAAAGCCATCACCGTCCCCTATTCACACTGAAATCGCCTTCTTGTAAAGTTAGCCGCTCACAGCGAGTCCCGCACCCCATCCGAAGCCCAGAGGGACAGTGGAACCCAGCAACGGCCCATTGGAGACGTGGTTCCGCGGCGCCGGGCCGTGGCTTCAGCTGCATCTCTCCTGGTCACTGGTTCAGGACGGCGCGGTCCCCGTCCCCGAGCTGTGTGTCGGCACCGTGCCTCCATGCCCCTGAAAACAACTGCCCCCACCCGTGCACTGTCTCTGTGTCTCTCTCTCAAAAATAAATTCTTAAAAAATTAAAAAAAATAAACATGGGGAAAAGATTAAAAAAAAAAAAAAGAAAATTAACGCTTCCCTCGCCTGGCTTCTGTATAGTCTTCCCGCATTGCCGGTTCTGTTTTCATTTCATTACGGATGTGGTTTATATGCAAGTCTTTATTTATTTTTTTAAATATTTTTTAACGTTTATTTATTTTTGAGAGACATAGAGACAGAGCATGAGCAGGGGAAGGGCACAGAGAGAGAGGGAGACACAGAATCCAAAGCAGGCTCCAGGCTCTGAGCCTTCAGCACAGAGCCCGACGCGGGACTTGAACTCACAGACCATGAGATCATGACCTGAGTCGAAGCCGGACGCTCAACCGACTGAGCCACCCAGGCGCCCCTATATGCAAGTCTTAAATCCTAGCGCGATGTGCTGGCTGTTCCCCACACGGCTTCCCGCGTCTGTGCCGTCTTCAGAAAGGCTTCCCCGCTGAAGGTTGTAGAATGTTCCTTTGTTTTCCCTGGTTCTTCCGTGGTGTCACGCTGTGCATTTAATTCTTCCTTGACGTGGGATTATTTTGGGGGCGACACGTGACCCAGGCACGCAGTGTCTCCCTCCGTTAAATTTCTAGCCCCCTCGTTTGGTGCGGAACCATCGTCCGACGGGGGTTTGAAATAACCATTTTGTTATACAGGATTACGCTTATACAGGGCTCGGCGTGCTTACACGTCCACAGCGCTCTGACTAACGTGGCACGCTGCCGTGGCCTTCTATTTTGCAAACAGGCTCGTCATCTTAAGACGTGGGTTCGTCCAGAGTGTCCGGGCTGTGCTCAGACACGTGATTTTTCCCGATGACCGTTAGAACAATTTTCTTCCCACCTCCCGAGAAAGGAACGTTGCTGGAGGTGTTGCTGAGTTTTGCAAATTATTTCAGGGGAAGCAGACGGTGCCTTGTCACCCAGGAGGGAGCCCTGTGTCTCCGTTCCCTTGCCTCTTGCTCTACAGGGCAGCCATGTGCACGCCGGGGATGCCCGGGCCGGCTGGGAGCCTGCAGACAGACATGCTTTTATGGGGCGAGGGTGCGTCTGGCTGCACGAGCCCCCGGGGCCCTGTCACAGGCTCTCCCTCGCCTCCCCCGGCTGAGAACCCCAGGGTCTCGCAACCCAGACAAATCACGATACCGGAAAGGCTCAGTTTGCACGCTTGCTCCGGACGGCGAATTAGGAATACCAGAAGCCGACGTGTCCAGCATTTGGAAATCCGTGTCTCTGGCCTCTGCGTACGCTCGCAGGCGAGAATTTAGCCTCAAAAGGGCCGGGTCCTTAAAGCCTGAGACCAAATACGATGCAGGCGGAAAGGCATCGAAGCGGGTGGAAAACCGAGCTTGCATTTCTGTAAAGACTTTGCTGCCATAAAACCCGTTAAGTCCCTGGAAACACCCTGTGTGTGTCAGCCTCACACTCGACGTGCCGCACACACGCCCTTGGGCGTGACAGCTGGTGAAAGGCAGAGAAACTCGAGCCGTCTCTGAACACCATTCACGCCCTCGGAGTCTCCCTTTGAGGGTCCTCGGTCCTGGGGGGCGCTGCCCGCTTGGGCGTGGCCCGGTGGCACTCAGCCACGTCCGAATAAAGCATTCCCAGGGCAGGACCCTGGTCTGCAGGGAGGCCACCCTGAAAACACCTTGTCGTACAAACAATGCTTTAATCGCACTGGCGGGTTTTTGTTCTAATGACGAGACGGCTAAACTTCCCAGTCTGTGGGAATTAGGGGGAAACAAGGAGCAGAGAAAGGCGTTACTGAGAACTCGAAAGACGTGCTCGTACCTACGATCTAATTACGTCATTTCTACAGGGAAAGATAATTTTTTAAAACATTCTCTGTTTTTTTTCCCCCTTCGTACGTATCTTCCAGAACGTCTTATAGAATCACGCATCGCATTGTGCAGATTAGAAATATAAATTAATATTTCCGAGAAGCCAGCCGTCCTGACTGGGTCAGCCTGCCGGGAGACGGGGATTTAAACAAATACATTAGCGGAAGCGGTATAACAGTTTTAGTTACTGTAACGAAACGCGCGAGGACGGAATGGATACAATGTAATAAATTTGGCAGAAGCGCGTGGTGGGGGGCCGTGATCACGCTGCTCCCACGGGGTGTACACGGGTCAGAGCACCGGGGCCTCGACCGCGCGCCCGGCCCGGGATGCCGCGCCGCCTCCCCTGCCGTGGGTCGCTGACCCCTCATCACGGCGGCTCTGCCCGTGCCACCCTGTGGCAGCCGCTAAGGACCTGATTATCTATAAATTTATGGGGCTTCGCCGCGTCTGGCCTTCCCCTTCTGATAATGTTTTCTGACACATTTCAAGAGTCGAGGCTGATGTGCGCGGCATTATGTACGCGGGGCCGGCGGTACACAGGCGATGAGCCGGCAGACGGTCCATCGGAGACCTCTGCCTGCCGACGAGCACGCCAGGAAAGCGGTTTCCACGGCAACCTGCCCCACAGCTGTAGGGAGACGAGGAAAAATAGTTTTATGAGGATTTCAAGGAAGTTTTTTTTTTTTTTTTTGCCTGTTTGTCTTCGAACTCGAGGCTCGTCTGTAAACGGGGTGAAGGTATATAGGGGCTTGTGCGTGAGCGTGTGAGTGGGCGTGTGTCCGCACACCCCCGCATCCGTGGAACCCAGATACAACCGGACTCCTCTCGGGGAAAGTCTTCGGGGATGAGCACGAAGCCAGGATTGGGGAACGGGGGTTGGAATTTCCGCATGGGAACCCGGATCGGAGGTGTCCACGGAAGGGAAGGGAAAACGGAAGGAAGGGTGCCCCCCTCAACGCCCGGCGTGGGCCTGGGGACGCCCCTCCTCCTGCAACCTCCCCGCCGGATTTAGGGTTCGGCTGCCCTGTGTGCAAGGAGCCCCGAGCCCTCAGCCCGCGCCCCACCTTCCCACCGTGCCAGGGAGACAGGAGAAAGTCGCGTCAGGGAATCGGGGACGGCCCGTTGCAATCACTCACTGCCTCTCTCTTTCCTGAAGACTTTGCTCGCTGGGGAAAGAAAAAAAAAAAGAGGGAAAAAAAAAAAAAACCGCCGGCTGACATGAGTGTGAAATTCATTAGCGACACCACTCACCTGTAGCCGAAACAGCCGTGACAGGTAATTTTGAGCCTTGATTTTTTTTTTTCCCTCCCAGCCCCTCCGATGAGGGTCTCGGCTGCGCCTCAGTATTTGTAGCAGACATTTCGACAATGATGGGTCTTCCGCGTGCGGGCGTGGGCTGCGGAGAGCGGGGCCCGGTTCCCCGGGGCCGACGGGAGTTTGGGGAGCGAGGTCCCGGAGCCCCGACGTGCCTGGGCTCCCGGTCTTGGCATGCACGCGTTTCTGAGACGCAGACTGACTTTGTCCCGTGGCCATCCTAAAAGACAGGTTTGCACGCGGTTTAAATCGTCGCTCACAGTTTGAGAAATTTCTCATGGATGAGGAAGGGGCTCTGTACAAATGTGGGGCTAGTCTTCTGGCCGGACCTGCCAGCACCCTTAGAAAGTCCTAGATTTGAGGGGCGCCCGGGGGCTCAGTCGGTTGGGTGTCCGACTTCGGCTCAGGTCATGATCTCACAGTCTGTGGGTTCGAGCCCCGCATCGGGCTCTGTGCTGACGGGTTGGAGCCTGGAGCCTGCCTCGGATTCTGTGTCTCCCTCTCTCTCTGCTTGTCCCCTGCTCATGCTCTGTCTGTCTCTTTCTCAAAAATAAATAAACGTTAAACAAAATTTAAAAATTAAAAATAAAATAAAATGTGGGGCGCCTGGTTGGGCCAGTCGGTTGAGCGTCCAACTCTTAATTTTGGCTCAGGTCATAATCTCACGGTCTGTGGGTTCGAGCCCCGAGTCGGGCTCTGTGCTGACGGCTCAGGGCCTGGAGCTGCTTCGGATTCTGTGTCTCCCTCTCTCTCTGCCTCTCCCCTGCTCATGCTCTCTCTCTCAGAATAAATAAACATTAAAAAGTTTTAAAGAATCCCTAATTTGAAGGGCGCCTGAGCAGCTCAGGCAGGAGAGTAGACTGCTCTTGAACTCGGTGTTGTGAGTTCAAGCCCCACGTTGAGTGCACAGACTACTTAAAAAATTAAAAAAAAACAACAACAGAAAAAGTTCTCCCTGTGGTGCGGTCACATGTCCGGCACAGAACAAAGACTCCGGAAGAAGAGGCGTTGCGAATCGTAGCAGCGATAAGATTACTCCATCGGGCGGGCCAGCCCGGCCATCTGTTTCTGTCGGGGGCGGTGGGTTGTGGAATTAAATTGAGAGAAATCCCTGCGTCAAATCACACTCGACGATTCCAAGCGGGACATATGGCTAAATGCAGACAAGTCCACATGGCTACCGAGTAACATCTTTTTTTATTAAGATTTTCTTAATGTTTATTTGTTTTTGAGACACAGAGAGACAGAGCACGAGCAGGGAAGGGGCAGAGAGAGAAGGAGACACAGAATCTGAAGCAGGCTCCAGGCTCTGAGCTGTCAGTACAGAGCCCGACAGGGGGCTCGAACTCACAGACCGTGACCTGAGCTGAAGCTGGCTGCTCAATCAACTGAGCCAGTCAGGTGCCCCTAAAAAATTTCTTTTTTAATTTATTTATTTTGGAGAGAGACAGACAGAACATGAGCAGGGGAGGGACAGAGAGAGAAGGAGACACAGAATCCGAAGCAGCTCCAGGCTCCGAGCTGTCAGCAGAGAGCCCGATGCGGGACTCAAACTCATGGACCGTGAGATCGTGACCTGAGCTGAAGTCGGAAGCTCAACTGAATGAGCCGCCCAGGTGCCCCTGGATAATTTGTTTTTAATTTTAATGCGGCAAAACTCTTCCTGAGCCACCGAGAAGAATGACCCATTTGAGTACTGAAAGTGGTTAACGGTATCCCAACACACCATAGAAGATCCTGGCTGCATCACCGTCATATGTAAAGAGCTTCCACAAAGCAATAAGAAAGACCCAAAGAATGGCATGGAAACGCGGGCAGCGTGGAGTGACTTTGTATCCACTTTATTTATTTCACAAATATTCCCAGGGCGTTTTTCCTGCTCAGCAAGCAAGTTGGGAAGGCCCAGAACTGGATCGTGCGTGGAAAACAGCGCGTCGTCTCTCCGACCCCGCCCTGAGTCCTCGGAGAGCGTTACGCCGATGAACCCAACAGCTCAGCCCCCGCCCCCACGATTGGGATTTTCAAGTACACTCGGGAGCTCAGAAAAATCTGGCACTCCGTTTCCTCGGCAAAGAGCAAAGGGCCACGAGTCTCCAGTCCCAGCGAGCGCTCCCGTGGCTCCTATGAGTCACGGTGTAAAGACGCCTTTTGAGAAAGCCACGTCAGCAACCAGAGAAGACGGTAGGGAGAAAACACGACAAAACAGATACGCCTATTTTTCCCCCGTTCACGCGGCCGCCCCGGGGACTGACGCTTGAGGTAGAAATACAATAGTAGGAAAAGAAAAAAAAAGAAATACAATAGTAGGAAGAAAAGAAAAAAAAGAAATACAATAGTAGGAAGAAAAGAAAAAAAAGAAAGACAATAGTAGGAAGAAAAGAAAAAAAATAAATACAATAGTAGGAAGAAAAGAAAAAAAAAGAAATACAATAGTAGGAAGAAAAAAAAAAAAGAAAGACAATAGTAGGAAGAAAAGAAAAAAAAAGAAAGACAATAGTAGCTAAACCTCAACACAAAACCATTTTTTTTGGCAACAAAAAAGAAATTTAAAAATGCAAGATGACGCTGGAGTTTAGCAGAAAGAGAAGAGTTTTTGGAAGGGAAACTGATTCTTGCAGGTGAATTTCAGAATCGGCCGTGTGTCCCCCCTGCAGATGTGTGGTTCAGAACATCGTCTCTTGTTGTAAGATTTTGCTGTTTTCCCGGAAGCCGCGGACGCCTTCATTCCCCGAATTCCATCTGTATTCCGGATGTTTCCCTTCCAGTTTCTACTTAGGGACGACCGCGTCTGAAAGAGGGAGAATTTCTCTCCTCTTTGGCTCAGAGAGGTTCCCCCCAATTCCCTGTGCGGGGACGGCTCCCGGGAAAGGCCGAGAAAACGACCTCGCGGCTCGCATGGCTAGGGGACGCCGACTTTGGGGGAGAAGTTTGCTTCTGTGTCTCCCTCCTGGCGCCCCACCCCCTCACCAGCCCCGAAGATCATTTTTTTTGTCTCTCCGGTGACGCCTTGAGATTTCACCGGAATGATAAACCCGTCCAGCCAGCCGCGCCTGGAGCTCCCAAGAGGACTCGGGTCAAGAAAAATACACGAATCACGGAAAAAAACTGTGGTCATTTCCCGGCCGTGCGAGCAGAGCGGGGCCCTGTTTGCAAGGATTCCGTGACATTGGACAGCCCGTGGGAGGGTGGAGGGGCGTTCGTCCGTAACGCGTGCCCCACGGAAACTATTCGGAAAGAGTTAAATAATGAGACAAAGCCGAGACGCGGCACGCAGAACGGGGCCATGAACAGTCGCAGTGCTGCAGGCGTCGGGGGGCCGTTCCCGGACTTGGGGCGTGTTCTCGGGATCTGACAGAGACCCAGCTCGCTTCCCTCCAGGGCAGAGGGCTCGCCGTGTGTCTGCGGTTCCGCCGTGTTAACTGATAGGGAGAGGGTTGTGGGTTCTGATAGGATAAGGCCACACGCTCGCTCCGCGCCGCCTCTGCGAGCTCCCAGGCATCTCTGCGTTCGCACAAATTAAAGGCAGAAAGTGAGGCCGCGTAGCGTGTGATTTCGCGTGGACGGAGGGGCCCGGGACGGGCAGGTATATTCAGACGGAAAGGGGATTTCTGCACGAACACAGGTTGCAGGGGGCGACGGGTCATGACGGGCGGGAGGGGGTGAAATGTCCTCAGATCCGTGGTCATTCGGACAATAGCGTGTACGCTTTTCCATGGGAAGGCTGAGCGGGTGAAGCATAGCCCACCGAGGCTGCTTGGTTTTAAGTTTCTAAATATTTATTTTTGACAGAGAGACAGAGAGAGAGAGGGAGGGAGGTGGAATCCGAAGCGTGCTCCAGGCTCCGAGCTGTCAGCACAGCGTCCGACTCTACATAACACTTCTGAGTAACGTGCCAGCATTTCTCCACGATGAGGTTAAAGCAGGAAGGAAAATTTGCGACGGAATAGGCAGGCCATTGGAACCTGCTACGATTTAAAAATTTTTTAATGTTCCTTTATTATTTTCGAGAGATGGCGTGAACTGGGGAGACACAGAGAGACGGAGACACAGAATCTGAAACAGGCTCCGGGCTCTGAGCTGTCAGCACAGAGCCCGACGCTGGGCTCGAACCCACGAATGACGAGATGGTGGGCTGAGCCGAAATCAGAGGCTGAGCCGACGGAGCCCCCCAGGTGCCCCTGCTGCCATTTTTAAACTATATCCATCAACTCACCGTGTCTCGTGTGGGGCACGCCGTGGGCAGTATGGTGGCTTCTAGGAGCCCTCGGCGGGTTTCGCTTCTCGACGCACTTTGGTTATTAACTGCCGTCAGAGGTCCCCTTCCTGCACCGTGGCCCGGCCTTGGCGACTTGCGAACCTGGTAGGAAATTTCAGCTGCTGTCAGAGTAGCTCACGGCGGGAGACCATATCCAGATGTTGTTTTTAAATCCTACTTACAAGTGTTAACCAGCCCCCAACCCCTGCGGACTGAGGAAAGCCAGGTACTAACAAGAAACTCCCTTCCGCCTCTTTCCCCGTTGGTGAAGCCACTCAGGACCCCTGAGATCCAGGCGGGGCTGCTGAGGTCCAGGCGGGGCAGGGCTGCTGAGATCCAGGCGGGCCGTGCTCTCTCCAGAGGCTCCAGGGGAGGGTCCTTCCTGCCTCTTCCAGCTTCTGGGGCTCCAGGCATCGCTGGGCTTGTGGCCGCGTCCTCCCATCTCTGTGTCTCTCTCCATGTGGCTTCTTCTCTGTGTCTGTGTCTCGTTTTCTGTCTCTTACAAAGACACCTGTCACTGGGTTCAGGGCCACCCTGACCCAGGATGGGCTCATCTCAGACCCTCCCTCTCTCTCTGCTCTCGTTGTGGGATAATCAGGAGGCCACGCTGAAAGCTGTCCCCTGGAGGAGCCCTCGTGACAAGGAGCGGCTCTGTCTGCCACCACGTGAGCTGGGAAGCGCACCTGAGATTGTGGCCCCCGCCGATACCACGGCGGGTCCAGACACCCGCCAGCCTGTGCCCCAAAGCCTGACCGGCAGACATAGTAAACCACAGGAAATGCGAGCTGCTCTCAGCTGCTAAATAGTGGGTTCACTCGTTACACAGCAGGAGCGGACTGCTACGTTTCTTTCGGAATCTGGTTTCCACCTTTTTGAACCCAGAACGTTACAAAGTCTTCCTCAGGCATCCCTTACACACGGCACAGGCCAGAACCTCGTGCCGTCTCTGCGCGGCCGGCGGCCCCGAGTGTCCGGAGCGTCTCCCCGCCTCCCCAGTCTGTACTTCTGACGGTCTACTACGGCCACGCGTCTGTATCTGGGCCGTGAACCCTGACGATACCTCACGGTGCCGGGCCAGCACGCTCCTTCCCAGAACACGCGTCACCTCCTGTTGCGGCCCCAGGGCCGTTATGGACAGAACGCGTGTGTCCCCCCAAAACCCATACGTGCAGTGGGGTGGTTCTTGGAGATGGGCCTTTGGGGGGGATCAGTTTGAGAAGAGGTCTTGAGGACGGGGTCCCCATGGGGGATTTGTGTCCTTTTGAGATCCGTCTCTCTCTAACACATGAGGACGCGGGGAGAACGCGGTGTCTACGCCCCAAGCAGAGAGGCCTCAGGAGGAAACAGCCTCGACCCCACCTGGACCCCAAACCCCCGGCCTCAGCCCCACCTGGACCTCAGACTCCTAGCCTCGGCCCTGCCTGGACCTCAAACTCCCAGCCTCACCCCTGCCTGGATCTCAGAACACCAGCCTCGGCCCTGCCTGGACCTCAGGCTCCCAGCCTCAGCCCTGCCCGGATCTCACACTCCCGGCCTCAGCCCTGCCTGGACCTCAGACTCCCGGCCTCACCCCCACCTGGACCTCAGACTCTCAGCCTCACCCCTACCTGTAGCTCACACTCCCAGCCTCACTCCTGCCTGGACCTCAGACCCCCGGCCTTACCCCTGCCTAGATCTCAGACCCCCGGCCTCAGCCCCACCTGGACCTCTGACTCTCAGTCTCGGCCCTGCCTGGATCTAAGAACCCCAGCCTCGGCCCTGCCTGGATCTCAGAACCCCAGCCTCAGCCCCGCCTGGACCTCAGACTCCCGGCCTCAGCCCTGCCCGGATCTCAGACTCTTGGCCTCGGCCCCGCCTGAATCTCAGACTCCCCGAATCAAGTGCAATCAATGTGTGTTGTGTCAGGCACCCCGTCTACAGCAGCTCGTCAGGGCGGCTGAGTAAGACCCGGCGTGGGTTTGCTAGAGGCCCACGTGCCCTCGGAAATGCCGTGTCTCTCAGTTCTGGAGACCAGAACTCCCGGATCAAGGTACCACCAGGGCTGGCTCCCTCTGGAGTTTCCGGGCGAGCGTCCATCCGTGCCTACCTGTCGGCTCGTGCAGGCCTTCCGGCAATGCCGGGGGTGCCCTGGCTTGTGGGTAGCGCCCCGGGACCCCCACCTCCCTGTTCCCGTGGCCTGGACCCCACGTCCCACTTCCCGTAAGAGGAGAGAGATGTTCCTTGAAAATTGTCTCCTACGCCCACGCAGAAGGTGTGCTTTTGAGCCGGACTGTGGGTCCCTCGGGGCAGGACGTCCCCCTCCCTCCCGACTCGGGAAGGACCCCCGTGCTCGCACCCCAGCCCCTCGGGATGCCGTCGCTCGGGCCCTATCTTGTTTCCCGACAAAGGAACGGACGGTGGCACCCTTCTGCCTGGCCGGCAAACGTTTTTCTGGAACCTCCCGAGGCCCCTCAGGGAGGACGGGAGAAGCGGGGGCGTCCGTCCCGCGGCCCACCGCCCGGAGCCCGCGCGACTGTGGCCGCGCCCTCCCTGCCCCCGCGCGGAATCGGCTCCGAAAGCCGTTCGGGGAAGCTTCTAGACTTCCCGCTGTTTCTGTCACCTCCTGCCTCTGATTTCCCGTTGCCTTTAATTCGGGTAAATGGTATCGGCGGACGGTCAGCATACATTTCCCGCTGATTTAAATACCGCTCAAGCCGCTTCCTCGGGATCATTAGGCGCACCCTCCGGCTGTCAGGAGGAAGGGTTCAAACGCCCGAGACGACGGCTCGCGAGCTGCCCTACTTGCCGCCGCGTCGCCTGCCTTCCCGTCCGTCACCCCTGAAATGATTCGGGGGTGCCGCTCGAGGGGGCCCAGGAGCCGGCGTCGTGCAAATGGATTTTAATTTGTACCGATGTTCCCAGCGCCGAAAGGAACCGGGACGCGTAACTGAGGGGGAAAGAGATGACAAATTAAAGATGTATTCTATTTTTGTCTCGTTTAGAATTTTTCCCCCGAGAGGCTGGAGGCTGCCTGCTTAGAACTGGTTGAAGACGGAGACGCGTCGGGAGGGGCCGAGCGTGGCAACGGGCTCTCGCCTCGCACGGGGAGCAGCGGTTTCTGGGTCTTTCCAGAACTGTCTGCAGCAGGGGAGGAGAGAGGGGGCACCTTTGGCTTCGTGTGCTGGAGTCGGACAGAGACACGGGGACGACGCGGCATCTACGCCCTGAACAGAGAGGCCTCGGGAAGAAACGGCCTCGGCCCCCGCCGGCCCCACGCTGGGCACGTTTTTGGGGGACCTCTGTCCTGCACGCTGGGAAATTCTGAACCCGGTCGGACTGATGCGGACGGGCTGGGTGACCCGGACGCGGCCCCGGGTGCAGAGCCCTGTGCGGAGAGCCCGGCCCTCCTGCGTGGAGAAGACGGCTCTGTCCACGGCCACCCCCACCCCTGCCATGTCATCCAAGGGAAAAGTGACAGAGATTGCTGTGTGGGCACACGGGCAGCCGTGGGACGGCAGAGCCGGGTGTGTAACGAGCTTTGTGCGTCTTTGTCGCACTGGGTCCCGGAGGGAGCTGAGAATTTTCACTTTATACGTGGACATGACCACGGAGTGACCAAGGCTTCTAAGGCATCCCTGCGGATTTGGGGGCTGGGAAAGGCAGGCGGTCCCACAGCGTGGGGCCGCTCGGGGTCTGGGCGACGCCCCAGGGAAACGCCCTTCCCCGCAGTCGCCTCCGTGGCCGGATGGGGACCCTCGGAGACAGCCGGCCGCACCCTGCCCGTGAAGGAAGCCCTCCCCTCCCCGCTGCGTTTCCGAAGCTTGTCGGAGCTGCGGTACGTCTGCCAAAGCGTCACGAAACGAAGCACAAAAATTAGAGCAATTACCCGTCTTAACGAGACTCCATCCCTTGTGGTGTCATTCAGCAAATACATAACGCGCAGCCTGGAGTTTCTGCCCGTGGCGGTTTTTAAACAGAATTTCATATGCAAACAAAAATAGATCCCTCTTAAAAATGATTGTTTTGGAAGTTTCTTTCTTTCTTTCTTTTTTTTTTCTGTGCAGAAGGCAGGGGAGCGGAGGTGTTGGAACCGGGCAGGCGGGGGGAGGGGAGCCGCGGGCGCGGATGGGACTTTCTGTGCGTCTGCGGGCGCTCACGCCTCTGCCCCAGGATTGCAGGCGAGTTCCTGAAGAATAGACTCAGACGGGGTTTATCCGATGAGCGCTGTGCGTTCCGCGGATGGCGAGCTGGGGACCGCCCCCCCACCCGCGAGGTCTGCACACGGCCCCGGAGATGCCGGGGCTCGGAGAGCACTTGGGGAAACCGAGGGGGGTTTCCAGCAAGCAGGCCATAACATCCTGAAGGTGTCGTGAAGCCTCTGTCTCATTTCCGGGCCACAGCCACCTCCTCTGTCCCCTGAGGGCAGTGGCGGCAGAACGACCGGGTGAATCTGCAAAGCCTGCCCCTCCCATCTGTCCTGGGTGTGTCGCTCCAGCCCAAGGCACCTGAGCAGACGGCCCTCGCGTTTCTTTTCTGCAAACTGAGAACAATTGTACGTACCCTTCCGGCTGGCTCTGAGGACCTCACATCACGTGTACAAACCTCCACGGAGCATGAACTAGAGATACAGTTACCGATGATAATTAAGAAGCATGCACTGCTGAGGGTGGGCCGTGCACAAACCTAAGTCTCAATGGGGGAGAGTTTGGTCTTCTCCGGGGAACATTTGCTTGTGTCTGAAGACTTTGGTTGTAGTTATGTTTGGGGGAAGGCGGTGCTGCTTGTGTGTGGTGGGTGGAGGCCAGAAACGGTGCTCAGCGCCCTGTAGTGCACAGCACCCCGCACATTAGAGCCACCCAGCTCCACAGGACAGCCCGGCTGAGGCTGAGGAACCCTGACCTGGCAGGAGAGAGTGTCTATCATCTGATTATCCATCCACCCATCCATCCATCCATCTGCCCATCCATCCATCCATCCATCCATCCATCCATCCATCCATCCATCCATCCATCTGCCCATCCATCCGTCCGTCCATCCATCCATCCATCATATCTATCTATCTATCTATCTATCTATCTATGTATCTGTCAATTTATCTATCCATCATGTAAGCATCCATTGATCCACTCATCCATCTGCCCATCCACCCATCCATCTGTCCATCCATCCATCCATCCATCCATCCATTCTTCCATCCATCCATCTACCTATCCATCCATCCATCCATCCATCCATCCATGATATCTATGTATCTATCTATCCACCCATCCATCCATCCATCATCTATCCACACATCATCCATAATCTATGTATACATCCACCCATCTACCCATCATATCTATCCATCCACCCATCCACCCATCCACCCATCCATCCATTCATCTATTCTTCCCTCCAACTACCCAGCCATCATATCTATCCATCCATCCATCCACCCATCCATCCATCCATCCATCCATCCATCCACCCATCCATCCATCCATCCATCCGTCTGTCTATCTATCCATCCATCCATCCATCCATCATCCATCCATTCATCATATCTATCTATCTATCTATCTATCTATCTATCTATCTATCTATCCACCCATTGATCCATCCATCCACCCAGCCACCCATCCATCCATCATATCTATCCATCCATCCATCCATCTGCCCATCTATCCATCCATCCATCATATCTATCTATCTATCTATCTATCTATGAATTTATATATCCATCATCTAAGCATCCATCCATCCATCCATACATCCATCCATCCATCTGCCCATCCACCCATCCATCTGCCCATCCATCTGTCTGTCCATCTATCCATCCATCCGTGATATCTATGTATTTATCTATCCACCCATCCATCCATCCATCATCCATCCACACATCCATTCATCATTTATGTATCCATCCACCTATCTACGCATCATATCTAACTATCCATCCACCCATCCACCCATCCACCCATCCACCCATCCATCCATTCATCTATTCTTCCTTCCAACTACCCATCCATCATATCTATCCATCCATCCATCCACGCACCCATCCACCCATGTGTCCATCTGTATCTATCCAGGCCATGATACCAGGGTCATAGGAACAAGCCCCACATTGGACTCCTTGCTGAGCATGGAGCCTGCTGGACATTCTCTCCCTCTGTCCCTCACCCTTGCTTGTGCTCTCTCTCTCTCTTTCTGAAAAAAATTAAAAAACATAAAACTCTTTTAAAAAAGGAAAGGACATGTAGACAGAAGGCAAGATTCTTTCCTTGCTGCTATAGAAGAAAGGACTTGAGGTGGAATTCCACTCTGGACACGAAACGTAGCTCTTCCTGTCGACAACGTGGGGCACCCGGTCCCCCCACAGAGCTGCCTAGAGAGCCTGAACTTTCTGAACTCACTTAGAAACAAAGCACGTTGCAGGGAATCTGGAACGTATTACAGAAAAACACAGGAGGCTGTCTCTTCCTCAACGCGGTGAAAGTCAATCAGAGGTGACGGCTGTTTTGAGAACACGGTGAATCGAAACTCAGAAGCTCGAGAATTGTCCTGGTTCGCCAGACAACGGAAAAACAGCTCCCGACTGTGTCTTAGCGGCTTCGGGCACTCTGCTCACCACTCTGCGACCTTCGCAGTGACTTTGTGGCGAATTTAAAAATAGGAGAAGGCCCGGGGCCAATGCCTGCCTCCACGCACCTGTTGCTTCTAGCCGGAGCTGCTTCTGACTTAATTATGACAACAGTCCAGGGGCAGAAAAACCAGCCCGGGTGTGTGGACACAACGGGAGAAAGCAATGCGAAGAATCTCTCTGTGGATCAAGAGCTAGGATTCCCAAAGTATGTTTTGTTTTTTTGGAGAATTGCTTAAAACATCCCCAAACGAGGGACTTACCGATGGCTGCTGCCTGCGTCTTCTCTGACTTACCCAGTCCCCCAAGACTGCTTCCATTTCCCCCTGTTGTAACCTGAGTCACAGACCCCGCCGGGTCAAAGAGCACCACCAGGGTGTCTGACGCCTCCCGTGTCCGTAGATGGGGCTGTGAGTCCACCTCCAGCGTCCCTGAAGACATGGCCCTGCCAAGGTCACATTCGGTTCAGAGCCGGTCTTCCCGTCCCCACACGAGGGGGGGAAATCCTTCCTAAATGTATGCGGTCAGCACACTTTTCCTCTTGCAAAAGCGGAGACTATGCTTTTGGGGCGAGGGGCTCCGCGTGCCTTTGATTGGGGTGGGTAAGTTGGCAGCAGGTGTCAGAAGGGGGTTTGCAAAACGGTCTGCTGGTCTTCGGGACACGGGAAGATCATAAGGCTGCACGTCTTCAAAACATTGGCTATGGATGGGGATCGAGTTGGAAAAGCTTGGAGCTGAAGCCCCCGGGTCCCACTCTTGGGCAGACCGTCACACAGACCTGTCTAGAGTTCACGGAAGGAACCGCAGCAGGTCAGAAGGCCTCAGTTTTCATATCCGTGAAGATACACCCTTTCATTCTCCACGGCTCACCGGCCCCTCGGGTTATCAGCCGTGTGGATCGCACTGGCTGACTTCGAAATGTCGGTTCAACCTTGAATTTCTGGGAGAGAGCCCTCTGGGCCACAGTGTGTTACTGTTTTAATATACATACTTTTGGATTCAGTTTCCTAATCATCTTAAGAATTTCTGTGGCTTGAGGCACCTGGGTGACTCCGTCGGTCAAGCGTCTGACTCAATTTCCCGCTCAGGTCACAATCTCACAGTTGGTGAGTTTGAGCCCCACGTGGGGTTCTACAGTGATGGCGTGGAGTCTGCTTGGTATTCTCTGTCTCGGCCCCTCCTCTCGTTGCACTCTTTCTCAAAAATAAATAAATTTTTTAAAAAAACTTAAAAGAAAAAAGAATTTCTGTGTCTGTGTTCCTGGGAGATATTGGTTTATAATTTTCCTTTCTTGTATTTTTTTTGGAGGGGGTCTGGTTTTGGAATCAGACTAATACAATGCTCACAGAATGAGTTAGGAACTGGCCTCCTCCGATCCCTTTTAGTGCTGAAAGGATTTGGAACGGGGTCGTCATTTCTCCTGCCTGGTAGAATTCGCTGGGCAATCTGAGCCCAGAGAACTCTTTCCTTGAAGTCGGGCTGTTTGTTACAACTGCAATTTCTATGTTACATCTGTAAGACTATCCATGTCTTCTATTTTTTCTTGCATTAGCTTTCGCAATGTTGATAATATTCCCTCATGTCCTTCTTTTTTCTTTACTGTTTACTTATTTAGAGAGACAGAGAGAGCACGTGTGCATACGTGAGTGTGAGGGAGCGACGGGGAGAGAGAGAGACAATACTGAGCAAGCTCCGTGCTGTTGGCACAGAGCCAGACTCGGGGCTCGAGACGGCACGCCACGAGGCGAAACGAAAAACGGACGTTTAACTGAATGAGCCACGAGGCACCCCTCCCTTGTTATGCTTCTAACGTTGGCTTGGAATTTCTTCCTTTGTAAAATATTTTCTTCCACGCCCTCCTCTCTTGTTCCCCTCCCCCCGCCCCCACCTCAAAACTGCTCCCTCTGAGTTTCTTCGCTTTGCTGCATCCTGAGCCTCCACCCGACCTACCGCGAGAGCGACTCAGGGTCAGGCAATAGCCCTTCCTTGTCTCCACACGCATCTACACTTGCGGTATCTCATCCTGCCCGATGGATGATTCCAATGCTGATTCCCCAACGAAGGAATATCTCTACCTGTTCTTCCTTCCCGAGCCCAGACTCACCCGCCCGATGGGCTGGCCAACATCTCAGAGGCGTAGAGGGTATCCCTGCATAAACAACCCCAAACGGCCAACAGGGGACCTCGGGAACTCCCTTCCAGGTCCTCTACCATTTTGGTACACGGCGCGCGACTTGCGGTTGGGCACCACGCACTCGTCCTGGCCAAACCCGCGGCGTGGCTCTCTCCTGGACGCCTCACTGTCGATACACAACCGAGTCTTGCTCGTTCTAGTTCCAAACCTGCCCGATTCCTGGTCCCCGCTCGTCCGTGCCCCCGTCAACCCTCCGCTGATGTCACCACCTTCTTCCTGGCTGGCGGCTTCTCTTCCTCCAGCCTTAATCCCCTTCTGCGTCGTGTCCACACAGCAGCCAGGGTCGGGCGGCAGAGAGCTGTGGAGACACACGGCAACCCTCCCACCCGAAACCTTCCGTGGCGTCTCCTTGCGCTCGCACACGCCCAAAGCCCTCACCTCGTGAGACCCGGAGCAGCTCACTCTTGCAGACTGTCCCCCAGCCTGTGTCCTGTGCCCATTCCACCCCGTCCTGCTGCGATTTCTCGAGGGGACCGATCGGCGTCGGCCTCCTGCCTCCGTCCTGGTTTTATGTGCTGGCCAGGGCTGCCACGTGCTCTCGAAACCGACTTATATTCCCCGTTATCCTGTCCAAGAGGTCCCCCCCCGCGACCCCCCGCCATCGGCCAGAGAATGTTCTCTGCTTTTTTTCCTTTTTTAAATTTTTTTAAGTTTATTTATTTTGAGAGACAGAGAGAACGGAGGAAGGGCACAGAGAGAGAGGGAGAGAGAGAATCCCAAGCAGGCTCTGAGCTGTCAGCACAGAGCCCGACGTGGGGCTCGAACTCACGAACCGGGAGATCATGACCTGAGCCGAAACCAAGAGTCGGACGCTGAAGAGGACTTCATTTAAGCACGTCTGCAAAGCGCGTTTTCCAGGCAAGAAAACATCATTCCGGGGGCCAGGGAGGAGGCTGCGGACACCTCTGGGGGGTGGGGGCCCCGCTCCGCCCAGCACCGTGCTCACCCCAAGTACCGGTGACCAGACAAAGAATCCATATACGGAGACTCTTTTCCTCGCAGGCTTGTTTCCGGGGGCGGCTGTGGGGCCGGCGTGCGGGGCGCGGTCCTCGGGACGGACTCCTCTCTCCGTGACTCGGAGAGGCCGCCCAGCCACGAAAGGGGAGGGTCTTACTTCTTCGCCCGAACACAGCTGCAGAAGGAAGGCTGGAGTTTTCCAAACAGATTCTCCCTGGAGACCCTTCCGTGCACGCTGAGCACAGCCGAGGGCGGCCGTGGGCTGACGGGGTGACCCCTGAGTCCCTCCCAAGGAGGAGACAGCCCGGCCTGAGTCCCGTTCTGTTTTGGGGCGTACCGATGGCCTTGGGGGCGCCCTTGCCCCCCAGAACGACCCCTCCAATGCGGGGTGGACACACCCCAGAACGTGTCCAACAGAAGGCACCTCCGGCGACCCCGGACCAGCGTGGCTGTGCCCTGAAGCCGCTGAAACCCGGGGGGGGGCGGGGAGGTCCACACAGGGCCGGAAGGCCATCCCCCCCTCCTGCCTCCCTGCTCTGGGGACCCCTCCTCACCGCCCAGCATGCAAACTGCCTTTCGGGGCCTCTCCTGCCCGAACCCCACGTGTCCTGGGGTCCAAGGACATGTCGGGCTTGGAACCTGGGGGGGGCGGGGGGGCGGCCGTCCACAGGCCCCGACCCAGCCAGCCAGCACCCGGGTCGTCCCCCTGACGTCTGCTTCCTCCCGTCCTCAGAACGGAGGCCAGAGGCCCGGCCGGCCCAGGTGGGCACCAGCCAGCTGCCCCCTGAGAGGCTCGTCCGGTTCGGGCCGGGGCCTGACCCCCGTGGGCGAAGGAGGGAAGGGAGGAGGGGAGCCCTTCCCTCCCCAGGGACGGCCCAGCTCCACACACACCCACGCGTCCCCTCCGGACCCCAAGCCCGGCCGCGGGGACACAGCGGCACGCGTGTGCAGGCCTGCTGTGCCGAATGGCCAAGGTGGCTTGTGCCCCAGGAGGCTCGGCCTGCGCCCCCTCCCAGGGCGCCCTCTGGCCCCCTCTCGGTGCCCCCGTCTCCCTCCTGCCCTCGGCTTTCTTCCCCCCTCCCTCATCCCTCTGGGTGCACAGGGAGGCTTTGGAGAGGCCAGCATCCCCTTTGCCCCTAACTCACCCCTTTGGAGAGGCCGGCGCCCCCTTGCCCCCAAGCCACCCGTTTGGAGAGGCCGGCACCCTCTTGCCCCCCAATCTGCCTCTTTGAAGACACCAGCGCCCCCTTCCCCCCAATCTGCTCCTTTGGAGAGGCCGGCGCCCCCGCCCCAGCCCCGCGGCGCCCCTCCCCCGCGCATCGGCCGGTGGAGGAGGGGGTGGAGGGGATGGAGGAGGGGGCGCGCGCGCGCGCGCGCGCGCGAGGTGGGCTCCTGGCCGGTGTCCAGCGGTCTCGCCCCAAGCTTCGCCTGAGGCCAGGAGGCTGAGCCGGTGGAAGGGCCGTTGGCGGCGGCGCGGGCACGCATCCCTCCCCTCGCCCCGGGGCCCCTCCCCGCGCCGGCCGGCCTGCGCCTCTGCTCCCCAATTAGCCGCGGGGCGCCGGGACCCCTTCGCCTCCGCGGCCCTGCCCCTCCCGCCCCCGTCCCCGCCCCCTCCGGTCTCCGCGGTGGCCAGCAACCCCCCAGGGCCCGGTTAGTGGGGGTCCCCGAAAGGAGGCCACGCAGGGCCCCTCCCCAGCCAGGCCGTCCTGAGGGTTAGCCCGCTGGGGGTGGGGACAGAAGGCGACCTTGGGTGGGGTCCCCTCTCCAGCGGTCAGGTCGGGGGGACAGGGTGTTGGGGGGTCAGGGGCACGATGGGGGGGGGGACGAGGTGCTCCACCTCCTCAGGACTCGGTCCTGACTGAAGGGACCCGGCTTAGAGGCCCCAGGGGTCCCGGCGTCTCCGGGACGGGAAGGTAGGCCCCAAGCAGTCTGGGGGGGGGTCTCCAGAGCACCCCCGTTCATGCACCCAGGAGCTGTCTTTCCGGAAGGCGCCGTGGGCGCTCAGACCGGGGCCTGCTTCCCGGGGAAAGCCTCTGGAGGTGGGGGCAGGAATTGGCCAGTGGCCCACAGCGTACCCGAGTGCGGGTGTCGGCGGCAGAGAGAGTCGGTCCCCCTGGGAGCTGGGGACACTGGCGTTGGTAGGCTTGCAGGCTTCGGGCAGGGAGACGGGGTCCGGAGCGAGGCCGCGTGCGCTGACGGTGGCCGCAGAGATAGACGCGTGATGTCCCCGTGTGTGGGGACGCTGCCCGGAGCCTGAGCTGGGCAGGCAGGCGGTATGTGGGCATGGGTCCAGCAAAGCCCACGGGGACTGTGCCCTGTGTGCTCTGAGCGTGTCCCGGGACGCCCGGGGCCCACCGTCCCGCCCGCAGTGCCAGCCAAATCTGCGTAACTTTCTACCCAAGGTCCCGGCCCAGGGGCCGCTGTCTCGAGACCGGACCGTGTCTCTCGATGGCTGTGCGCCCGACACATATCTGTCCCTTTCACCTTCGTTTTGAAATTGCAGAGAAAACGCAAAAGAATTCGGTGCGAGCCGACTTCAAAGCCCTCGGCGGCCAGCCCCGGGTGGGGCGGGGACGCCACGACCAAGCCCTCGGTCTTCCCCTGTCCCCTCGCGGTGGCTCTGAGCCAGAAAGCAGAGCGAAAATCAAAATACACGCGTAAGATTTATTCCTGGAACATTAATTACCCAGAAACTGCTCCCTGCCAACGCTTAATGTATGCATCGCGGAGAGCCGCCCCATTGTTTGTGAAACGGCGGCGGGTTCCAGAAAACGGCCCTCTTCGCGTGTGCTCGGTGGCAAACTGCTCAGCTCCCTGCAAAAATAATGTTTTTCTTAAATAAAACAGAGAGCAAGGGTCCCGTGATTAAATCGGAAAGCAAAGAGTTTTAATGCCCACCATATGTTACAAAGTACACGCTAAGGACGTGGAAAAAAAAAAAAAAAGAAAGAAAGAAAGAAAAAGAAAGAGAATTCGCACCGAGCGCAAACAGCCCTGCCTCCCAGGGTGCGGACTGTTACGTGTTGTATCTTTTTACAGTTGTATCTTTTTACATCGAGGGCAATTTCTGAGCCCCGACAACAAAAATCCTGGCGTTTTGTAGCAAAAGTGGGACACAGTCGAAAAATAAATACATAACAGAGCACCGAAGTACGTCTTCTGGGCGGGCGCCGGGGGAAACACCGGCCTGGACGGGACAGCGCGACCCCGGCCCCGCGGTGTCCTCTGTAACGTCCACACGCGTGGCCGGAATCCGCCGTGTCCGTTCAGACGCCGCATTCACTGCGCCCGCCGTAATGAAAATCTGTTAGGCTTGCGTTTGGAGCGCGGATGTTTGTGTGAAATCAATGAACAGAGGAGGGGGGCGGACCCGGTCGGGTTTCTGCATCTGAACGGCGGTGGGGGGTGGGAGGAGCCCCCTGTGAAATGCGTTCGCATCCGCCACGTGCGATCGATCTTTATACATGTTTAATGCGAGGGGAGGGGTTTGTTGCGGTGAAACAGGCCTGCTGTTGGGCGAGAACCATTAACACCCCGTCTGTCCGTCTTACTATTAAGAGGTGTCTTCCCCATGGCGAGCGCGGGGAGGGCGGCCGGCCGGGCTGGGACGCCTGCCTTGAAATCTGCCTTCTCTGCGTCCGTCCCAGGGACAAGGGTCACCCCGGGGGGTAGGACGGTGACTGGGGGTGGGGGACGACCGTCCGGCCTGCCGGCGGGGACCCTGCCCTCCCACTGGGAATGGGTTCTCCACGTTGCCGGCTGAGCAACCTAGAGCCCAGGGCACGAAGTGTGACTTACAGTGAGCACATTCCGACGGGGACGGCCGCGTTCTCTGGGCTGTCAGTGAGGAATTCCAGCCGCTCCGGAATTAAGGAAACAAACGGAATACCAAATATTTGAATATTCACGGCCTCCGAGTGCCGGGCGTGGTGACGCTAAGAGAGAAGGAGCCTCGGACAGGGACAGCCGTGGCCTTGGTTACAATTCAGCTAGTGCGCGCACACACGAGGGGCGGTCGCAGGATCGAATCAGGCCTGCGACCGTGTCCCGGGCCCCCTCCCCGCCTTCCCCCAGGGGTCCATCTGCCCCCCAGGCGTGGCCTGGAAGGGGCCGGAGCTTTCTGGGGCACTTGGGCTGGGCTGCAGGGCCGGGATGGTGAGGCTTAACCCGTGGGCCTCCCGCACCAGGTCCCTGGTGGGCACTGCGGCCCCGAACCCCGAAGCCTTGGGCCTTTCCCTGCCGGCAGCTGGGGAGGGAGACACGAGTCCCCAGGGCCAGCAGGGAGCCCTGTCTGCTGCCGGGAGCCCTGTCTGCTGCCGAGGGCCGTCCCGAGCGGGCGGGGGGCTGTGTAGACCTGCCTGCGCTCCCCGGGGAGGCCGGCCGGGAGCCCGCCGGGCAGGCCTGAAGGAGTCTAGCCTGGGCGCACCGGGGCGGGGGTTTCGGCACCCCCAGGCGGACACACGGTGCGGGCCTGGCCTCTGGCACTGGGCGGCCTCCCCGCAGGTGGGGGTCTGCGAATTCAGGAAGGCCTGGTCCCGTGGGAGCGCGCCCCGTTTCTGGGCGCACCGAGAGGGGAGCCTGGACCCTCGGGGCGGACCCTGGCCGAGGCCACAGGGCCTCCGAGGTGCGGGAGCCGAAGGTACAAGGCCTCCCGGCATTTTTATTCCCTTTTACTGCGTTTTGTTGCCGCGTGCGTGCCGGACCGGGCAGGAAACGGCCTGGGCAGCCCGCACCTGCCCCGGTGTCTGGGCGGCCGGGCGCGGGCGCGCCTCAGCGGCCTTCCGGAGGCGAGCTGAGCTCCGCCTGCGTGCCGGCCCTCGGGAACCTAGTCTGGAAGTCCTCTTTCCTTCCCGAAACCAGATCCCCCGCCGCCCCGCCCCTCCCCCAACAGATTCCTTTCGGCTTTCCGCTGGCGTGTTTCAGGAAGGGGACGGCTTTCGTTTCTGTCCACAGACTGTGCTGAGACCCGCTCCTTCTTTCGGACTTGGAATTTTAAAACACGCATTCGAGACGCGTTGTTGGGGTTTTCAAACTGTTTTCTCCTCCTCGGTTCTTGTTGGGCCTTCTTTCTGGGGGATGTGGGCACAGGGTGCTCAGACAGGCACCCCTCATGCGGAGGCCCCGAGGCGGCCTGGGCAGCCCTGCCCCCTCCTCAGGCCTGCAGTCTCCGGGCGGAAATGGAAGTGCCACATTTCATCATTCCGGGTGCCCCCCCCCTTCCCAGGGACCTGTCTTGAATTAGCAAAAATATGTCCCACAAAAACTCACTGCCTCAACTATGAAGGATAACACGGCTCCGAGCCGTTTTCCGGTCTCTGTCTCTGAAGGCAAACAAGTCACGGGGGCCCGTGTGGGCTCAGAGGCCGGGGAGGGGACCGTCTTCGGGGACCCCGCGCCCCTCCGTCCCCGACAGCTGCAGGACGCTGCCGCTCTGCTCCTCGGGAAGACAGAGTTTGGTTTTTCGTGGGGCCGTGCCGGCCAGCGGCTCCCGGGGAAGGCCGGGCCTTCCGGCCTGAGCGGAGGCGGGAACTGGCCTCCACTTGTCTCCTGAAGGGCTGGTTATTTGGAAACCCTGTGTCTGCAGCGGGTGGGGAGGGGACGTGGGGTTCAGTGGTGTTTCCAGGCTCCCCACCAGGAGCCAGGCCCTGGGTGGGGCCGTTCCCGGTTACGTAGGGGAGGGACCTGCGGCTGGGAGAGAGGGCAGCCCTGGGGGCGTCCTGGGCCTCAAAGCCCCCTCCCCTGCACAGGAACCTCGGGCCTCACACAGCCTCTGGGACCCTGGGGGGCAGAGCAGGGCCACGGGGCTTCTGGGAAGAGTGGGTCCGTTTGTAGCCCCAGCTGCCTGGGGACTTGGCCTCCCCACGGAGGCTGCTGGGCGGCTGAGGGGCAGAGGTGAGGCCAGGAAAGTTGTCCCCCCCCAGGGCTGGGCAAAGTGGCTGTGTCCCCGAGCCCCCTCCCCGCAGCCTCTCCGCCCTGCCTGTGCCTTGTGCCCCAGGAGGGAGGGGTGAGGATGTCCCCAGCCTCTCCGGTCGCCGGTCCCCGCAGTGGGGGCAGGGGAGAGGAGGGGGGGGGCTGCGCCCCGGGCAGGGCTGTCAGCGCGCGCACCGCCCTGCGCCCTGAGCCGCGCGCCCTCCGCTCGGGGCGCGCGCCCTGGGCTCTCCCCGCCGCCCCGCTGCTCCATAATGCATGAGGCGCGATTTGTGATTCCGTGTGATACCCGCGCGCCTCCGCTTTGATGAGAGGGCCGCGCTGACAAAGACCTGTTTGTTACGTCGGGAGGGCGTCTGCGCCTCCGCCTTTGAAGTCCGGGGGGCGCGGCGGCCCGACGCCCCCAGCTCCGGCCCCCGCCGCGCGCGCGCGTGGCGCACGGCTCCCGGAGGAAGGGTGTGGGCAAGGGGACGGGGAGACGCGGGGACCGGAGGGAGGGAGGGAGGGAGAAAGAACAGAAGACAGGAGAAGGGAAGGAAGGAAGGAAAGAAGGGAGAAAAGACGGAGGAAAGGAAAGAAAAAGGGAAGGAAGGAGGGAACAAAAGAAAGAAAAAGGGAGGAAAGAGAGAGGGAGGGAAGGAAAGAAGGAAAAAAAGGAGAGGAGGGAAGAAAAGAAGGAAGGGAAGGAAGGAGGGAAAAAGGGAAAGAAAAAGAAAGAAGGAAGGAGGAAGAAGGAAGGAAGGAAAAAACAAAAGAAAGAAGGAAGGAAGAGAAAAAGGAAAAAGAAGGAAGTTAGGAAAGAAGGGAGAAAAGACGGAGGAAAAGAAAAAGGGAACGAAGGAAAAAAAGAAAAAAGGAAGGAAGGAAGAAACGAAAAAGAAGGAAAGAAAAAAGGGAGAAAAGACAGGAAAAGAAAAAAAAGGGAAGGAAGGAAAAAAGGAAAAAGAAGGAGGAAAGGGGGGAGGGAGGCGGGAGGAGGGCCCGAGGGAGGGTCTGGGGAAGGCGCGGCCCCCTCCCCCCTCCCCCCTCCCCCGTGGGGCACCCCCCCCCAGCGAACCCCGAGTGATGTGCGGACGCAGCCCCGCGGACCGCGGAGAACCCGCCGCGCCCTTCCCGCCGGGGGAGAGCGCAGCGGCCAAGCGCAGGTCCCGCCGGGATCCGGGATCCGGGATCCGGGATCCGGGCCGGCGAGCACAGCCTGCGCGCAGGGCCCGCCATGGGCACGTGCGCTCCCAGCTTCTCCGACACCCGCCACCAGCCCCCCGGGCCCGGTGCGCACGCCGGGGTGGGGGCGGGGGCCGGAAGGGGGCCCGGGGTTGAGGGGAGGGCAGGGTGCTACCGATAAAACCGGGAAGAGGGCAAAGTCAACTTTATTGGCGGACGGAGTGGTGCGGACGGGACACGTTTGACTTCCGGGACTGTAAACACGGTTCCGTGCTCCCCTGGAGAGACTGGGGCGCGTCCTGGGCCCACGGGAGGGGGGCGTGGGAGCCGCGTGGGGCGACCTCAAATGGTCGCAGTCCCCCGCTCCCCCTCCTCCCCCCCCCCGCCAAATCAACATCCCTGACTCCAGGTCCCCGGCAGGGCTCGGGAGAAGGCGGCCTGGGTCCGGGCGCGCGGGGGCTGGCGCGCGCCCCAGGGTCCGCCGCGCACAACTCCGTTCTCCCCACGACGCTGCGAGCGTGGACCCGCGCGCTCCGGACACGCCGGGGTCCTCGGCCTGCGCCGCGCCAGCCCCTCCCTCCTCCGAGGTCTGCGGGCCGCTCGTCAGCGCCTCCGCCGCCAGGTTCCGGCGCCCACGCCGGGGTCCCCGCGGCCCCCTCCTCCCCGCGTCGCCGTGGTCCAGCCGCCGCCCGGCCGCGCCGCGCCACCCGCCACCCGAAAGCCCACCGCGTCGCCCTCCGACTCGCGCGCGTCACCACCGCCCGGGGCGCCTCCGGTCTCCGCGTCGCCGCGCTCGGACCCCGCCTGCCGAGGCGCGTTCCGGGCGGGCGCGGGGCCGGCCGGGGCCTCCCGACCGTCCGCCAAGTCCTCCCCGAGTTTCCTTTCCGCCGGCCATTGAGGGGACGCGGGTACCTGCTCGGGGCGCCGGCGCCTGCGCCCCACCGCGCGCGCGCGCGCTCTCCCGCTCGCTTCCAAAACCGGGTCTCTGCGTCCCCACACCGAGGTGCACCGACGCCAAAGAGTGATGAAATGAGAAGGAAACCAATTGCCGGCCTGGAGGTGGGGGAGAGATAGCGTCCCTGCGTGCGCCCGCCGCCGATCCGGGCGCCCTAATTGCTGGAGACACGGCGCGCGGGGGGCTGGGCCGAGGTGGCGGTGTATAAATAGTGAGATCGCGAATCCGGAGGCAGGAATAACAGCGGGGGACCTGCCCTCGCACGCGCAGTCCTCTCCGCGCGGGGAGGCGTGCGGACCTCAGCCCGGCCCCCGGCCCGCCGCGCCCGCGCGCCCCGCGGACCCCGCAGCCCCGGGGACGCCATGGAGGAGCTCACCGCTTTTGTGTCCAAATCTTTTGACCAGAAAACCAAGGAGGGCGGCGGCGGCGGCGGCGGCGGCGGCGGCGCCAAGAAGGATTCGATCACGTACAGGGAAGTTTTGGAGAGCGGGCTGGCGCGCTCCCGGGAGCTGGGCAGCTCCGAGTCCAGCCTCCAGGACATTACGGACGGCGGCGGCCACTGCCCGGTGCATCTCTTTAAGGACCACGTGGATGGCGACAAGGACAAGCTGAAGGAGTTCGGCGCCGGGAGGGCTTCGGAAGGTAAGGGCCCGGAACGCCGGCTCCGCGGCGCCGAGCCTGCCCGGCGCGCGCGGAGGCCCCGGGGGCCGCGGCTCGCCCGGCGTTCCACCCCAAGGGCTGGGTTTCCAGCCACGCTGGGACGCCCAGGCCGCGGCCCCCCGTCACCGCCGGGGTGTCCCTAAGAGAGAAAGGAGACGCGCGGAGGCGCCGGCGACACCGGCGCGCAGCCGGAGACGAAGGGAGGCGGGGAGGCCGTGCGAGCGCGGGCCGGGGCCGGGGCTGCGCGCTGCCGGAGGCCGGCCTCGGCGGGGCGTTTGCACCCGGCGTCGCCGCAGGAACGTCCCCGGCTTGGGGTGCCCCGCGCGGCGGTGCCGGAACCGCGGGGTCGGCCGCAGGGCCCCGGTGCGCGCCCGGCCGCCTCCGGCCCTCGCGGCTGCTCCGAGCGCTCCGACGAGACCTCGCTCGCCGGCCTTCGGCGCCCGCCGCCTCCCGGGCCCGCAGCGTCCGACCCGGGCAGGCGCCGGCGGCCGGCCGCGCACGGAACGCGATGGGCGGCCTCTGGCGCGCGCGCCGCCTCCCCGCTCAGTTTCCTCTGAGCGAAAACTTTCCCCCGGGAACCGGGAGGCTCGATCCGGGCCTGTAAGTGGCACCCACTCGCGTGCCCGCGGGTGGGCAGGGTCTGCGCGCGGAGTGCAGGCCCCCCGGGGAGCTCCCCGCCGTGCGCGCGGGCGCGCCGCGTCCCGGGCCTCCTTCCGGCCTGCTTTTCCAAACACGGTCGGCGTGGTTGGAATCGGGGAACCCAGCGCGTGATGGGGGCTCCCCCAGCCGCGCTCTGCGTCGTCCCAACCGGGGGCTCCACGTACAAACGGGGCAGGCGACAGCGAGCAGCGATCGGAGGCGTCAAAGTGGCTGCGTGTCTCAGGGGGCACAGTCCGAAAGCGCTGCGAACGCCTGTGTTTCATTACGAGGAGGAAATCCAGCCAGCGGCTTTGAACTCGCCTCTGCGGGTCCTGCTGCACACGTTGTCGGCGCTGGCAGAGGTGGGGCCGGTGTCCCTGCGAGGATCCCTCCCTCTACCTGCGCTGCCGCAAGAAGCCCGCGCTTCCGGGGGCGTTGGGACCCCACACTTTGCATCTCTGGAAGGCCCAGCTCCGCGGCCGCGGCCTGGAAACCGAGCCGATGGCCTGGATCGTTCTGACGTCCTGACCCGGGGAAGCCGCAAGCTGGCGGAGGCTTAGACATGGTGTCCTGACCGCCGGTGGCCTGGGGACGCCTGGGCCCGGGTTGCCTTAACCCTGGGTTCGCCCCTGGGCCGGCGCCAGACACACCCGTCTGTAGCATTCATGCAGACTTTGCTTTAACGAAGACGCAGCTGTGTCTGGACACTGCTCCGGGCCCTTGCTTAACTTCAGACGCTTTCGGCACCCAGGGCGGACCTCCGGGGCTCCCGACCGTGCCCCCAGTCCTTCCTGGAGGTCAAGGCGGTCCTGGCCCTGCCTGCTCCCTTCCCCCTTCAGTGCCGAGGCCGTGGACCCTGGAAAAGGGGCTCGGACACAGAGCGAGGGACACCCTGGGCCTTTCAAAGCCAGAGGAAAAGCAGCCGGAATGAGCTCCCAGCTGTACATCCCCGTCACCTCCGTGGCTGGCTGTGGGCACCCCTGTGGGGATGGGGGACTTACGTCCCAGCCTGGCGTTTGTAACATGGGGGTAAAATTCAGGCCCGAAAGACTTTGGGTGCCCGGGCTCCTCCGGCACGGCGGGCGGCGGGGACCCGAGCCGAGCGAGGTGGGTGTGCGGTTTGCAAAGCCCGTCCTGGTTCCCGAGGCCTTGGAAGGCCAGCTTCTCCGCTGCGATCGCTCCCCGGGTCAGACGGAAGACGCGGGGAGGAAGGAGGATTCCCTGGGGGGGAGGAAATTCAGTGTGTCTTCGGAGGTGCAGGGTTTCCCGGAGGTGGAAGGAAGTTTAAGATCCAAGTTGGGGTTCCCCACGCCCTGTGCTCAGGAGCTTGAGGGGAGCACGGTCGGGCAGACGCAGGGCTAGGCTTCTGGCGAGCGGCTGGCTGGGGGGTCCCGGTGGGTGTCCCCTGTCCCCCCCCCCACCCCGGCGGCTTGGGTCTCCCCCCGCTCGGCGCTCGGCGAGTTTCTGGGCTGCCGTAGGGGCAGGCCTTCTTCAGAACCGCGGTCTTGGGGAGGCCGTCCCCAATCCGAGTCTCTTCTTCGCACCAGGGGACCTGTCAGGAGGGCACGGTCTGTGCCGGAGAGGAAGGACAGGGACACACAGGGGCCCAGGAGGTGCCGCTCCCGCCGGCCTGCCTTGAGCTGATGGCCTTTTATTTTAAATTTCTGAGCTTGCTGAGGCGCTGCGTTTGCTGGAGGGGGGAAGGCGCCGTGTTTGGGTTAGACTCTCGGTGGGGCTTCGCCCGCACTCCCTGCCCCAGCACACACAGACGCTGCCCTAACTTTCGGAGTCAGAAAGTGGCAGGCTTGGTGCCCTGGTGGGCGGTGTGCCCTGCCCCGTCTGGATGCAGGTGATGGTGGGGGGGGGCAGGAAGGGCAGGGACCCTGCTCCCCGTGCACCCCCAGGGACCAGGCTGTGCATTCAGGTGTCAGTTCCGCTCTCTGGTGTGAAACAGAGGCCACGGTGGGGGCCGCGTGGCTGGCCAGCCGTGCGCCCTCCTCGGGACCCAAACTTCCTTGACTTAAAATAATATTTAACACCTCACTTCCAGAGAGAGAGAGAGAGAGAGAAACAGAGTTTGGGCTCCGCGGCTGTGTCCATAGGTCAACAGGGGCCAAGTGGAACACTGAGGTACCGGTGCCGAGGTTAGGCCGAGGGAGGCACAGGGCGCGCGCGGCCAGGCCCCGAGTTAGGACCCAGCAGCGAGTGTTCCCTCCCCCCCCCCCCCGGAGTCCAATTTATGGACCCGACGCGGCGCGGGCGTCACTCCGGGCGCGCAGTGTCGCCGGGGCCCCTTTCTCGGCAGGCGCACACCCGGGGGAGCAGCGCGGGGCCGGGTCTCTGCGCGCGGGGCCCGGGCAGGCGGGGACCCGCGCCCTCAGCCGCCGCCCTGCGCCCCCCGCAGGCCTCTACGACCTCAAGGACAAGCGGGACGACGTGAAATCCGAGGACGAGGACGGGCAGACGAAGCTGAAGCAGAGGCGCAGCCGCACCAACTTCACGCTGGAGCAGCTCAACGAGCTGGAGCGGCTGTTCGACGAGACGCACTACCCCGACGCCTTCATGCGCGAGGAGCTCAGCCAGCGCCTGGGGCTGTCGGAGGCGCGCGTGCAGGTAGGGGCGCGGCGCGGGGACTCCCAGGGCGGCGGGGTGCGCGGGGCGCACGGTGCGCACGCAGGGCGCGCGCCCTCCCTGCGTGGGGCGCCCCCGGCCTGGAGGGCTCAGGACGCGGCCTCCCCTCTCCCCACTGCCCTGCCTCCCTCCCCCTCCTCTCCTCCCCGCCGCCCCCTCCCTTCCACTCCATCCTGACGAGCTCGGCTGGTGCCCGCGCGGGGCCGGATTAGCCCGGGCGCAGGGGGCGCGGCGCGGGGGGCGCATGAATTCCTGGTGCCCCATCTGGCGGCTGGTGCCCTGGGGGGGGGGGCGGGCGCGCGCCGAGGGGGTCGCTCTGGCGAGCCCTGCGCGGACATGAAACACGCCTCGTTGAATTCATTGACGCCTTTCCTGGGGAGGGTGGGAGAAATTCGCTTCCACTCGCGGCCTCGGGATAGTGGAGACCCCGCCTCCGCCTCGGAGCTGGGCCTGCAACCTGCCGGTGCGTCCTGACCGCTCCGGGCCGCACAGCAGCGCGCAGGCGGGGGAGGAGAACTGGTCACCAAGGCGGGCGCGCTCTGGGGACTGGTTTCCATTTTTCCATGGACGCTCCGAATAAGGCCAAAAGGGAGGGGGCCTGAGGGGGGGAAGGCAGCGTAAGGCTTTGAAAAAGCGGGTTTCCCGTCCGCTTGGAGAATCAACACAAACCTCTTCCCCCTTCTAACGCCGGAGTTTTCTTACCAAACGAAAACACAAACGCCTTGTATAGATGGGGTTTTAGGAAATCTTTAATTGGAAACAAAAAATTGTTTTGGCTTCCAATTCCCTTCCGTTTGCACGCGCGCTGCAGCGAGTCGCAATATTTAGAGCCATTTGAGGTCCTGCGCGTCCAGCCCGCGGGGACGGAGCCTGCCCTGAGGGGGGACCCCCTCGCGCGCACAGGAGCTGCGGCTGGCCTCTCCCGGGAGGGGCCGCTCGGCTGGGGCGTCTGTGGCCCCAGCCAAGGGAGGCGGCGGGCGGACAGGGCCCAGAGCAGCTTCTCTGCTGGCCACCTTTCTCGGGAAAGATGGATAGCGTTGCACCCTATAAATTAATGAAAAGATTAAACTTTGGCTGAAGGCGACATCAACTTTTATGTCATCTCCCGGTGTCTTCCTGCCCGGGATGTGTAATATCTCCCAGGCCTTGATGTACTGTTTCTATAAAAATAAATTACTTGTAATTTAATTCTACACTATTTCTTTGAGCAGTCTATTACGAGGAGCACCTTAGCAGCAGGGCCCGACTGGCAGAAAATTGGTTCTTGGGAGCCTGCAAATCTAGAGAAAGCCCTAAAATCAAGGGCGAGGAGAGGGGGGGAGGGTACGCGTGCAGCAGAAGCCGAGCGAGCGGCTATCCATCCGGAGGTGAATTAAAATTTCACGACTCTAAATAATAATAAAAACAAACACGGGCACAGCAGAAATAATTTTCTGCTGGCCACGGGGAACAGAACCGCAGAATAAAGACGAGAGAAACGCGCTCATAAAAATCAATTAGTTAAAACGGATGGGTCAGCGGGCACGGGGCGAGGCGGCCGGCGGGGGACGCAGAGGGTCACGGAGGAACCATATTTCACTCCCGTCCCCCTCGAAACCGTGTGGGTCATCCTTTTCGGTACAGCCTGTCCCGCGCCGTGAAAAGGATAGGATTTCAATTTCGTGTGGAAATCTGCAGTAAATAAATTGGGGACCCTACGGACGCTGGTCCTTATTAACCTTTTATTTTTAGTCTTGTACTGGGACCGGGCATCGCCCAGCTGTCAGGGTTATAATCGAAAGTTATGAGACCACGCAGAGGAGCACGCGGTAATTTAATTACAACAAATATCTTTGGGTTTATGGCGCGGCGCTAAATTAAATGTCATTATTCACTGTCTGTAATGGAAATCAAAAGGAAATCCTATTACGGCGTTTGTGAAAGGAGTCACGGGCTGGTCCTTAATGAAGAAATAACTGCTTAACCAGTGTCCCGGGCTCTGCTTAGCATATTCACGACTAATTCGAATGGATCGCGGATCACCCCAAGACTGATTTATTATCGCTTCTTCGCGGAGCAGCTAATGCATCACTTTTATTCCTCGTAATCGTATTTCCAGCCCCCCCACCCGGATGCCCGAAATTCCATCCCCCGGCCCCCCCTTCCACCCCCGCAGCACGGAGACCCAGCTTTCTTTCCAGATTTCCGTAACGTTCTGGTTTTGAAAAATGCCCTTCCAGGGGGCAGACTTTGCTGTTGCGGGCGGGCGCCCGGTGTGGCTGCGTCGGGACCCCAGGGAGAGGCAGGAGCCCGGGACTGGCCGACGGGGTGCAGTCCTACGGGGTGGGGTGGCGTGGGGAGGTCAGCTATGAACGCGGGCTTTGCACGCGGGCGGAAAGTTTGTGCGGCCGCCTGGGTGGGTGGCTGGTCCGAGGACGGTTTGGGGATTGCGTTTCAGGGGAACGTGCCGAACGCGTCCCAGGCTCCCTGTAAGTAGCCTGGCGGGCTGAGCTTTGGAGCCTTCTGGAAAGCCGATGCAAAGGGGCCGGCGGGCGGGCGGGCGATGGCTCAGCCCTGGGTGAAAAGCTTCTCGTACTCTCCGGTGGCTCCAACTCCCCGGGCTTGCTGAGTTTTCCCCTCTGCAAGCAGGGTCAGGGCAGGCTTGGAGCAGTGCACGCTCTGGGCAGCAGGGCCGAGCTGCTAGGGTGGAACGGCCAAAGGGAAAGCTTTCTTTGTGCTAATTATTCGGCAAAGCCCCTGCCGCCATCGGGCCAACTGAAGGCCGCAGGAAAGCGGCCGGAGGAAGCGAGTTAGGAACAATTAAGTGGGTAGAAATATGGGGGGGGGCTCCAGATTTCCCGGGGCACAGCCCAGAGGCCGCGTGCTCAAGAACAGGGCTGTCTAGAGGAGGGGGGCTCTGGAGGAGGGGGGCGTGTCCTTTGCCCCAAAATGTTGACACCAGGACTGTGACTCTAGCTGAACCGGGGATGGTCCCACTGCTACCCTCTGTCCAAGAATAACAGATTTTTAAAATTTTTTTTTAATGTTTATTTTTGAGAGAGAGAGAGAGACAGAGCATGAGCAGGGGAGGGGCAGAGAGAGAAGGAGACACAGAATCAGAAGCAGGCTCCAGGCTCTGAGCCATCAGCACAGAGCCCGACATGGGGCTCGAACCCACAGACCGTGAGATCATGACCTGAGCCGAAGTCGGACGCTTAACCAACTGAGCCACCCAGGCTCCCCAAATGTTTAATGTTTTTTTATTTTTTGAGAGAGAGAGAGAGAGAGAGAGAGAGAGAGAGAGACAGAGCATGAGGCGGGGAGGAGCACAGACAGAGAAGGAGACACGGAATCTGAAGCAAGTTCCAGGCTCCGAGCTGTCAGCACAGAGCCTGATGCGGGGCTCGAACTCACCAACTGTGAGATCATGACCTGAGCCGAAGTCGGACACTCAACTGAGCCCCCCAGGTGCCCCGAGAGATTTTTAAAGAGAGGCCGGTGGCCGCAGTTATTGGGACGACCGGGTCTTTCCGATCCAGGACATTCATGAGTCCTTAGTGTTGACCGGGACCCTCCAGGCTTCCAAGGAGGGTATGCAGGACACAGTGGGCACAGAGGGCATGGAACTTTCTGGACTCAGCGTGTCCCGACTCTCACCAGGGCTGGGGGGGGCGCACTTGAAGTTAATTTGCCCGTGTGCCCCCTTCCTGGGCAGCTGAGGTTCGCAGGAGCGCCTGCAGGCGCTGGAGGAGTGGAAGAGGGGGCTCCATTGATCATGGAAAGTTCTGGAATCCACCCCAACATGCTGGCGCGCCCTTCTTCGCTTTAACCGTAGGAACCTCGGAGGGTCTGCACAGACGGGGCTCAGGAGCGAGGTTGGGAATCCGCAGCCGTAGGTGGCCCGTCACGGGGGCGCCGGGAGAGGTCCCGCGCAGCCTGCGCCCTGGTGCGCGCGCCCTGGCACCAGAGCGCGCCGCCGCTCGCCCTCCTGGCGGGAGAGGCCGGAGGCTCACGGGGTGCGCGCGTGTCTCTGCTCTGTCCCCAGGTTTGGTTCCAGAACCGGAGAGCTAAGTGCCGGAAACAGGAGAACCAGATGCACAAAGGTGGGTGCGCAGGAGGGGAGCGCGCAGACGCGGCGGCGGGGCGCGCAGGCCCCCGGTGGCCTCCACCGCTCCTTCTTCTCTCCTTGCAGGCGTCATCCTGGGCACCGCCAGCCACCTGGACGCCTGCAGGGTGGCGCCCTACGTGAACATGGGCGCCCTGCGCATGCCGTTCCAACAGGTAGCCCGTTTTTCTTCCTCCGCAGCCGCGCGGGGCCCCCGCCACCTCCCCGCCTCCCTGGCGTCCCGCCCGCCCCGGCCGCCCCCGCCCCCGCGGAAGAAAGGCTGCCGCTTTTTACAAGGGGGCATTTATAGAGCCGTTGGCACGTATTAAAATCACGCTATAAAACTCCAAGACTCACCTTGGGGAGGCCCAGGGTATAAACCCAAACAGTCTTAGAAAAATCAAATCAGAGTGAAAAAAAGAAAAAAAAACCCAGCCACCCAGGCGGCCTGGCTGGAGGTGGGGCCCTGCGTCTACACCCAACCCCTCGCCTGGCTCCCCAACGCCTCAAGCGAGGCATCTGCACCCCCGCCCCCACCGCACCTGGGCCTCCCTCCCCGCCTCAGAGCTGGGGGCTGCGGGGCTCAGCTCCAAGTGGAGTCCGGAGGCCGCAGCGCTGACGGCTGCCTCTCTGGGCGTCTTGGGTCTCGGGACACCCCAAGCGCTGCGTTCTGATTGGGAGCAGCCACTGCCGGGTGCCGGACGCTGCCTGGGGAGCGGGGCGCGGGTGCCCAGGCCGAGAGCGCGCGCGCACGTGCGCCCGGGCTTGCCCTGCGCAGGACCTGGGGGTGCGCGCCCCGGGGCCCCGCCGTCGGGGGTCTGTGTGAGCGCTCGGGCAGGCGGGGGAGGGGGTGCTGCGGGCAGAGCGGAGGCGCAGCCCCCACGGGCCCCACGCGCGCCACGCAGTTCTGCTCCGAGGAGCGAGCCTGCGGTTGTATTCGGACCTGTGTTTGCTGCGCGCCTCTGCGGGCCAGCTAGGGCGCGCGTCGGGGTGGCGAGGGGTCCGTAAACAGACGCCCGCCCGGGGTGGAGAGCGGGTCTGGAGCCTGGTGCTGTCACACCCAAGGTGCCCAGACGGGACGGGGACTCGCCTGGCGGCCCGTGTCCTGCCCCCGCTCCAACCCTTCTTCCCCAGGGAGGGCGGTGTCTCCGCATCACAGGACCTGCTGCCCACACGGGGGTCAGCCCTGAGGCCAGGCTGAAACTAGGCCCTTGGAGCGCGCGGGTTCAGAGGCGGCCCTTGGGGGGAGGGAGGGGTGGCCAGAGGAGGCCAGCACCCCACAGTCCGGACGCGGAGTCGGGGACACGCCACGAGTCCAGGGAAGTCGGGGTTCTCGTGAGGAGGGGAGCCAGGCGCAGGCACCCGGGTGCTGCCGAGGCCAGGGGCGCGGGCGCCACCGCGGGGTGGGGGTGGGCTCTTCACACTCTCCTCCTCCCGCGGTGCGTGCGAAAGAGCAGCGCCCCCCGCCCCTGGCTGGCGGACAGGAGCGGGTGGTGGTCCCCGGGGTGGGAAGGGGACCAGGACTCCCCGGAAAGGGACGCCCAGGGGTCTCCGCCCCTTGCGCGCGCCCTAACCGCGCCCTCTGCCCGCCCAGGTCCAGGCCCAGCTGCAGCTGGAAGGCGTGGCGCACGCGCACCCGCACCTGCACCCGCACCTGGCGGCGCACGCGCCCTACCTGATGTTCCCGCCGCCGCCCTTCGGGCTGCCCATCGCGTCCCTGGCCGAGTCGGCCTCCGCCGCCGCCGTCGTGGCCGCCGCCGCCAAGAGCAACAGCAAAAATTCCAGCATCGCCGACCTGCGGCTCAAGGCGCGCAAGCACGCCGAGGCCTTGGGGCTCTGACCCGCCGCGCGCGCCGCGCCCAGCCCCGGCCCCACGACCCCGCCCGCGCTGCGTCCTGCACTCGACCCCTCCGCGCCCCCCGAAGGTTCGCACGGACGCCCTGCAGCGAGCGCGCGGACCCCGGTGCCGCCCGGGGTGGGGCCCGCCGCTGGCCCAGAGACGGGGCCTTCCGGGGACCTCGCGACCCCGCCAGACCCTCGCAGAGACTGTGCGGAAGAAACCAGGTGACGCTCAGCCCACCCAGCCCTCTGCAGCGCTGCGTCCTGGGACCCTGGGCCACGTGGAGCGCCGTGCGCCCCTGTGCGCCCTGCGCGCCCCTGCGCTGCCGGCGGCCTTCCTACCCTGTGCATGTGGCCTCCTACTCGCCTTTGGAAGATCATAGAGTCTATGAAACAAAAAATCTGGGGCTGGTCTCCGCCGAAGATACCAACGCTAGTCCTCACTGCCACGAACCCACTTTTTCATCTGAGGAGGTTCAGGACGCGTTCGGATTTCCACGCGGACTTTCGCCTTGCCAGGCAGGGACCGGCTCTGCAGCAATAAGGACCCGCGTCGGAGATCTCCGCGAGGTGGGGTGGGGGTGAGGGAGACCGGCTTCTCCCAAGCTGTGACCGCTTCTTTTGGGGGACCTGAATGACCAGCCTGGGCTCCGTGCACACGTGTGGCCCCGAAGCACCGAGGTTGGGATTCCTTGTGCCGTAGGAAACAGGCGACTTTATAACTTTTCCAGTATTCGATTCCCGAATTGATGCATTTTTTTCTTTCTTTTTTGCTGTTTGACAGAATTCAGACGCAAATAACTCGCATAGAGACACAGGGGCATGGTGTTACGATGCAGCAGCGTTGACTTTAGTGAAATGCAACTCCCCGCAGCAAAGTGCAATACTGTAATTATTAGAGATTTAAAGAGGATGAGCCGTGCACTCCCGACCCCGTCAGCTCCGGACTGCCAAGGCCATTACCTTCTGCATGCTTCGGCTCGGCCGACGTGGTGGGGGGGGTGGGCATTGCCAAACCCAGGGGGGAGTGTGGCCTGTGCCAGGTGGGACCGGGGGCCTGCCGGGGCGGGGGGCCGGCGGCTGAGCGGGTTCTGGGAAGGGGAGAGGCGGAGCGCGGTGGTCAGGCCGCGAGGTTTGAGATCGTGTTTTCTAGCTGTGGTTCCAGGATCCATTTCTTCTTCTGGTCCTTTCTTTCTGTGTCTCCCTGCGTCCGCTCCCTTCCCGTGGTGCCAGCACCAAATAGAAACTTATTTGAGCAGCCGGCGTGGGATGGGGATGTCCTTGCAGTGGTTTAGCCGAAACATTCAGAGTCCCCGGTGAGGCACCTGAGTTCTGGGCAGCGTGTTTCGCGTGGGCCCCGGTGGCCGTGCCCCAGGGCTTCTGTGCCGCCAAGATCCACCCGTGTTTTCGCCTCCGTCGCCGAGGCCTCGCCCAGACGGACGCGTCCTGCCCTTCGCTCGCTCGCTCTGTGTCCGCGAGAGGTTTCGGTCTGTCCGGACTTGGGTATATTTTTGCAAGACAGAAAATATTTCCTTCCGTGCGAGGGAACATTTTGTACGTTTTTGCTGGGCTGACAGGCGGAGACGTTTGGACAGTTCTCGTTTCTAGCGTTGGGTCGGAAACTCTTCCTACAGATCCAAAGGCCCCTTCGACTTTTGTTTTTGTTTTTTTTTTTCCTGAGATTTTGGTAAAGTTCTAAAATGACAAAGCACGACGGAAAAATCCAGGGCAGTGTTATGCCGGACGCTCCCGGCGAGGTAGAGTTTGCCGGATACGTGCAGTTTTGCTTCTAAACAGCTGTGAATAACAATAATAAGAAAGGGCCTATAAACAAGCTTGAATTTTCTTTTCCATAAAAACAGTGCTTTTCCCATCTTTCAAGATGAGCGACACGCTCCCTAAACGAACACTCGGCAAAGGTTGCTGGGTAACGTGTGTGCAACCCTCTTTTTGTGTTTCGGAAAAGCTTGGAAAATTTTTTGCATAATTTACACCGCTCCCTCCGCCGCAGAGACCCGGCGTCTGGTCTTGGCAGAATCTGCAGTTTTAAAATCGAGCACCTAATCCTTCTTCTTGGCGGGTTTTTTTCTTTTTCTTTTTTTTTTTTTTTGGTCTCGTTTCACACAGAAAGCGAGCCGGGGGTAGTAGCCCTCACACATACGACCTCCCAGAAAGAGACGCGAGCCAACAAGATGTAGGGGTGCCGTTTGCCGGGGAGGCTGGGGGGCCCGCTGCAGGCGTGGGGCACGGGGAGAGACCCAGACGGGCGTTTGAATGGACCGTGCCCGCTTCCCGTCGGTCGGGGCTGCTGGGACGGGCGTGGGCTGCAGAGCGAGGCTGCCGTGGTCTCAGGGGGGTTCTGGTCTGCCCGGCCGTCACCCCGGGTCCACGGCATCGCGTGTGTGCATGCGCGTGGCGCGGATCTGGAACCTTTTCCCGCAGCGGGGGACGAATGACACGTCCGAGGCCGATGCCTTTTGGCCGTTGGTGGCGTTTTCGGCTCAGACCTACGGAGTGTCCGCGTGGGCGTCCGGGCGAGCCTCGGGCTGGTTCTCGCGTCCCCCGCCGGCCTCGGGGCTGCCACTTCCCGAGGAGGCTTCGGCCCCAGAGCGCTCGTTCTGTTTCTGAAACCTTGGCCAAAGAGTACTTTTAGGCCGGAAACCGTCCGGTTTGGCGACACGCGGTTCTTGTAGGGTTTTGTTGTTCCTGTTGCATCTTTCTTATCAATTCCATTTTTCCCTCGTCGGATCGTGTGTCTGGGCAGCAACGGCCGATGGCGTCTCCGCAGAAGGTTCTGGAGCTTCCGGATCGGGGATTCTGGGCACCCTCCGTAGACGAGGTGTCTGGCTCTCGTGTACCCGGGGAAGCACGGCCTCCCGGCGTTGCGGGCTCAGAGGCACGGAGATGACGGAGCCGGGCGCCGGCCTGACCGGGTTCCCGTCTCTCTCACGTGAAAATCAAGCCAGCCGGCGGCTCGCGGTCTATCCCGTGGCCAAGTTCACGAGCTACGTGGGTCGGCATCCGTGCGCAGGGCCAGGCGGCCCCTCAGAGCCTCGAATGCCCCCTGGTCCCCCGGGACGGGGGGACCGGACTCACGTCTCGCTCCGATGCAAGCCAGGCACTGCGGCTCCTCTGTGTCATGTCCTCGGCCACGGGCATCCGTGGTCTGTGCCGTGGGGGGGACGTCCGGACGCTTAAAGAGGAACCGGGTGCACTTGGGGCACCGGTGTCCGAGCTCACGGCCACCCACCGGTCGCGACGGGAGGAGGACTCCAGCCTCCTCTGCCCCCAGACTTGGCTTGCGATCTAATCCCTCAGTTTTCCTCGAAGTAGAACCCCCTTTTCCCCGGGAGTTTTCGCCAGGGCACAGAGCCGGCCGGCCGTGTCCGCCGACGGCAAGGACGGAGCGTTTTCAGGCACTTTGCCCCTTCCTTTCCCCGTGTTTCGGAGGCTTGGGGGCGGGGGGAGGTGTGTTCAGTTGACAAGTTTTAAAACCTGGTGCCTAATTTATTAAAATTTATTAAAAATTAGCTTAGGGATATGCTGACTTTTTTTTTTCAATACACGTGAAAACTTGATGCAATTTATAAATGTTTTATTGAAATTTGATATTTAATGAGATATCAGCTGAGGAATGTAGAAATATCAAGTTTCAAAGCTCTTAAGCCTGCTATTTATTGAAAGGTGATAGCTTGACAACCGAGCCCCGTTGTAGGTTGAGGCGGCATCAGAGGGAGGCAAGGTTCTCTGCTTTTTGACTTTGGATGTATGTGGATGTGTTATTTATTTCCTTTGGTTTTTTTTTTTGTTTGTTTGTTTGGTTGAAAGTTCATAATTATGTGCTATTTTAATTATGGTGAGTGTAAATTTGACATTGCCTTGCATTTATTTTTATATTTTTTAAGCCTCTTGCTTTTCCTGCCCTGCCCCTTCCCCCCACAAATTATGAGGAGCAACTAGGATTCACGGCACAGCCGCGGTGTTTGTGCGACGCATACGAACTTTGTCTGGACCTACAGACGTTTTCAGGGATCGCTCCCTCGAAGAGAAGCTTTTCCGAACCAGCGGTCTCGGAAACCCGGCTCTCCCCGTGCTGTCGTCGCGGGGCCGGGGGCAGCCGTGGGCAGCGACACGCCCGAGGGGTCTGCAGGTTGGTGACAGGAAGCGTTCTCACGTTTAGTTCTAGTTACAAAGGGTATTTTGTCAAACCATATAGTATGAATGTACATCTTGTCAAACAGAGCTATAAATAAACTTATAAATATTTGTACTCAAGTGTTAAAAAAAAATTCTCAGCTCTCCCCTCCCCGAGCGGGCTCCTTGCACCGCGCAGGTGTGCGTCCGGGCTGGAAAGAGAGCGTTGTTTTCGCGTCCGCACAGACGTCTGGCGCCCGTCTCCCGGGTTTTCAGGGGCCTCCGAGTTCTGCTCCTCTAACCCACGCCTCCTGCGGGCGTGCACGTTTCCCTCGCTTTTTACGTATCCCCGGTGCGCATCCTCCCGGAAGGTGGGGGAAAGAACAAGAAACAAACAAAACAATCCCCGCTTTGAGTCAAGTCAGAAGGTTGGGGTGACCGTGCAGGAATTTCTGACAAGCCCAAGTATGTTGGTTTTGAGTTTTCCGTTTTAATTTTCTTTTCCTTTTCTCGTTGGATGGTTTACGGATGCCCCACCTCAGCGTTGCGACGACAGTTGAGTCGTTTTGGAAAAAAAAAAAAAAAGAATAAATGGAAAAAAAAATCCACTTTTGAAAACGAGAACATTTTTTGGCGTGTGCTTTTTATCTCCTTGTGTAAAGGAAAGTTAATGACCTGACTTCCCAGAGCCGATGGAAACCACATGTGGGGAGCGTGGGGCGGGGCGGGGCGGACGTGGACCGGGTGAAGCCATCGGGGGGACGCTGGCACCGAGGGCGGCCGGGCGGGGGCGGGGGTCTCTCTCTTTGCGCGGGGAGGGGGTGGCGAGCCCGTGGACAGGTGTGCAAACCCCGCACGCCCCAGGCTGCTGCCTTCCCGGGGGATCTGCCCGTCCGGCCACGGGCCGGGACACGGAGGACGTGAGTCTCCGCTCTGAGCCTCCAGCCTGATGTTTCCTTTCCTTTTTCTTTCCTGCGAGACCCGCGTGCCACGAAGCGGGTCCATGCCCGCTTCCACAAACCCGCTCTGGTCCCGCAGGAAGGAAGAAAGCGGCGTTCGGCGGGCGTAGGCCATGGGGGCACCGAGGTCCCTGAACAAAGGCCATGTCCCGTGAGACCCGAGTTCCCTGCTCACGACCCCAGGGCGCGTGGCCCCCGAGCGGGTTTCTGACGAGCCTCTCCGGCCTCCACCGTCGGTCCGTCTTGCTGACCGTTGTTCCGGGCCGCGTGCCCTGGGACCTGGAGCCTCTGACGCGGTTCCCAGTTGGAGTCCATCCCTTTGGAAAGAGCCGAGTCTGGCTCGCGGTCTCCGGGCGTCCTTGGCAAACTCGAACCTGGAAAGCAAGTCTCTGAGCCTCCAATTGCTTTCTGATTTCTCCGTGGTTTCTGCCGCAGATGGTTGTGGAACCAGAAGTCCAGACGTACATATACCGGAATCACTTTAGCTTGCACACAGGGACGCACGCCTCCCAGGGTTTTCGGGAAACGACGCCTCTCCCCCGGTTCCGAGACCCCTGAATTGAGCAGGAAGTCCCGTCCGCGTCGCCTCCCGCAGCCGTGGTTTCCTTCCCAGGCTTCTGGCGCTTGTCTGGCTTTCATATTCCATCACGGGCCACGTGGGGAAGGACGCGGAAATGCCGAGAAAGCGAAACCGCGAGCTGGCGGGCGCGTACATCTCACACACACACACACACACACACACACACACGCGCGCGCGCGCGCGGACAGCTCTCCAAATAGTGCACGGGGCGGTGGTCACGGGAAATAGGGGAGTTTGAGATTTCACAAGTGGATCAAAAGGAGGGAAGGCCGACGAAGGTACCGTGGGCCGTTCCCGCAGAGACCGATCCGGCGATGCGGACTGTTAAACCACGACTCGATGGATTTCTTTCGTGGGCACGTGGAGGATCTCAAAATAAAGACAAACGCCGAGGTTTTGTTGACAAATCTTATGAGTCTTTTTTTTTTTTTTTTTGTCATTGTTCGTTTGTGTGTTTTTTCCCCCCAAGTGGATTGAGGTTCCGGCTTTTACTTTCAGTCTCCCTTCTGGGGCTCATTTACCTGGAATCGTGGGGAATTAGTTTAGCGTTTTAACGTAAGGGAACTTCTCCCTCTTACGCGAGCGGTTTGGGATAAAATCTGTTTTTCACGTAGAGACTCCCCAGGACGCACGGCAGGCACAGTCACCGTGTGTTGTCAAGCAGGCTCCAGGCTGTGAGCTGTCGGCACAGAGCCCGACGCGGGGTTCAAACTCATGAACCCTGAGATCATGAGCTGAGCCGAAGTCAGACGCTTAACCAACTGAGCCACACAGATGCCCCTTTTTTGAAATGAAAAAGAAAAAATTTTTTTTAGATTTCATTTTCTTAAAGTAAAAAGAAGCCTTCACAGCATTAGGGCTGACGCCTTCAAGTTGCACAGTGCACGACCTGCCCCACCTGATGGGTGGATTGAAATCTTCCGTCCTAACAATGCGCTTGCACAGTCCACACTGACATAACCCAGCCCACAGATGCCCCAACTCGCCGTCTCCGCACGAGCTACCCGTCATCCGGAAACACAATGTACTCAGATCCGAGGAGGGCTTCCCGGTGGCGGCAGCAGAGTCAGCAGCACGCACACGCAGACGCAGGGTGGGAATGTTTCTCGCCCTGGCGGGACACCGTGTATTCAGGAAGTTGAATGGGCTGCGACCACAGGTTCCGGTTGACTTGCTTGAGAGCAAAGTCGGCACGTGGGAATTTCGCCGGCCCTGTCTACGCCCCGAGGCCACGTGGGTACAGACCGCAGCCACTCCGTGCGAAATTCCCATGCGTTCGTCCAGGCGGTCCAGTTGGCGGGTGGCACAGTCAGAACCCTGCACCCCGGTTGAGGTGACACATACAAATCAGCTTTTTTTGTTTTTAAAGTTCCATTTATTTATTTTGGGGGCGGGAAAGGCAGAGACAGAGGGAGACACAAAATCCGAAGCAGGATCCAGGCTCTGAGCCATCATCCCAGAGTGGATGCTGAGCTTGAACTCCAGAACGGTGAGATCATGACCTGAGTCACCCAGGCACCCCTATCCAACATTTATTTTTTTGTTTTTTATTTTATTTATTTATTTTTTAAAGTATTTCATTTATTTTTGACACAGAGAGACGGAGTGCGAGCAGGGAAGGGGCAGAGAGAGAGGGAGACACAGAATCTGAAGCAGCTCCAGGCTCTGAGCTGTCACCACAGAGCCTGACATGGGGCTCGAACTCACAGACTGTGAGATCATGACCTGAGCCGAAGTCGGCCGCTGAACCAACTGAGCCACCCAGGGGCCCAAAAAGTCTTTTTTTTTCTTTAATTTTTTAACTTTTTTTTTTTAATTTAGTTTATTATTGAGAGAGAGAGACAGACACAGAGCGTGAGCAGGGGAGGAGCAGAGACATGGAGACACAGTATGGAAGCAGCTCCAGGCTCCGAGCCGTCAGCACAGAGCCCGACATGGGGCTCAAACCCACGACCGTGACATCGTGCCTGAGCTGAACTCAGACGCTCAACGGACTGAGCCTGCCAGGCGCCCCGGGAGCTGCCGTTTTGTTGTCCCCTGACCCTCACTGCCAACCTCCCAACCCAGCGACCTCCCCGGCGTGAGGGCGACTGTCGCGATGTCGCTCCCAGCTGGTGTCTGAAACGACGAGGATTTCCCTGCACTCTGAGACGCACAGAACTACTGTCTGTCCTCCGCCGTGTGTTTCTGAGATGAGTCGAGACTTTGGGTCGCTTCCCGGGGAACCAGAAAGCAGGCAGTTTCTGCACCCTGACGGGGGACGAAGGAGGGCTCCGTAGGGACCCCCCGCGCAGGGAATGGTCAGCACACCCGGAGAGGCCAGAGCGGGCGGGGTGACTTTTCCTCCGCTCGGCGTCTGGAAGCTGCGGACGAGTTTCATTGCACACGAAGTCTCCGTAAGGAGCCACATAGATGCTTACCGTGTCCGAGTATACGACCATCAGGAACGAGACACATTGAGTTGCGACGTTACGTTGGCCAAGCCCGGACAGATGACACGCACGGCTCCGTTCACGTCCAGCGGTTACGCTCCAGGTTCCTCGTCCTTGTCCCACACAGGGGCCGGCAAAAGGCACTGAGGCGAAGTTGACATTGTGTCCTGTGACCGACGTGCGCCAGAACCTGCTGTCCGCGTGGATGCGGCACGGGTTTCCCCAGGCTCAGGTCAACAGAGACTAATCCTGTCCCAGCTGTGGAGACCAGAGTCTGAGATCCAGACGGGGCTGCTGAGGTCCAGGCGGGGCAGGACCCCTGAGATCCAGGCGGGGCCACTGAGATCCAGGCGAGGCCACTGAGATCCAGGTGGGGCAGGACCCCTGAGATCCAGGCGCGGGGCAGGGCCGCTGAGATCCAGGCGGGGCCACTGAGACCCAGGCGGGGCAGGACCACTGAGATCCAGGCGGGGCAGGGCCGTGCTTCCTCCTGAGGCTCCAGGGGAGGGTCCTTCCTGCCTCTTCAGCTTCTGGGACTCCAGGCGTCCCTGGGCTGGTGACCACGTCCCTCCCGTCTCTGCCTCCGTCTTCACGTGACTTCTCCTCTGTGTCTATGTCTCCTCTTCTGTCTCTTACGAGGACACCCGTCCTTGGATTCAGGGCCACGCTGACCCAGGATGGGCTCGTCTCAGACCCTTCCCTCGCTCACGTCTGCAAAGCCCCTGTGTCCAAATCAGGTCCCATTCTGAGGCTCCGGGGGACGTGAATTGGAGGGCGCCGGTCGAACCCGGGCTGAGCGTCACAGATGTCGAGCAGGGTGGGGTGACAAGTCCCATCCTGCCTGAGATTTTACCTCCTGGATCTAAGAAACTGGACGGTTATGACAGCGGATCGCGCAGTGTTAATTTCTGCTTCATCGATATTTCAGAAAAAGCCACAGACTGATGACCTATACATGTAAAATTGTTCTCCAAGGAGATATACATTTTTGCTAGGTAAGTGTATTAAATTTTATATTAGATATATATTTCTTTGGAGAACACTTTTCAGAAAACAGAGTTAAATTGTGTCAGAGACATGTCACTGTTTGCGTCTGGGGCACCTAAATATAGATTTTTCCGAGCGCGTGACCCCGGAGGGAAACGGCACAGGTTGGACGTTTATTGTCAACGTCCTGGCAGTCAGAGCCTGAGAGCGACATACGGCCTGGGGCTGACCCCGTGACAGCACGGCCCTTGTTTTAAAATCTCCCTGACAGTCTGTGCTGACACGAGGTTGGTCCGGCGTGGGTGGGCATTTAACCCTCGTCTGTCCTCAACCTCACGGCGAGGCTTTTTCTTTCCCAAGTATCCGGTTTCGGGGTAGGGATCCCGAAACGTGAGAGGCGTTTTCCCGGGTTATCTGAGAACTCCACGCGAATGTGTGCTAATGACCTCGCTAATTATATTCCCGGGCAGAGAGCACCGTGCCGCCTCTTAGAAACATTTTATAAATTTAGTTTTTATTCCTTATTTCAATAAAATTCACACGGCCTGGGATTCACCTTCTGGGTCTGTTAATTCAGGGGTTTGTTAGTATGTTCAAGATTCTGTGCAGTCATCACCATCCAGGCGCCCGGAGAGAACTCTGTACCCATTAAGCAGTGTCTTCAAAGCCAACCCTCCCCCAGTGTTGCTTGGGTCCAGTAATTGCTCATTTCTTTTCTACTTTTGCACATTTTCCTCCTGTGGCCATTGCTCATTCATGACATCGCACATAATCAGGCCTCCTGTTCACCGAGCGCCGTGTTTTCCCGAGCCGGCCACACGACGACAGGTCGGAGGGCTTTGCTCCTTTGCGTGGTTGGCTAATACTTCCTCGTGGGCGTGGATGGACCCCGTCTGTGTATTCATTCACTTGCTGCTTCATGGGCCTTTGACTTGCTTTCTCTTTTTGGGTTAATTATGAATAATACGTCTACGTAGGAGTTTATTGGGGAGCAATCATTAAAATCCACTGCAGTCTGGGGCGCCTGGTGACTCGGTCGATTACGCGTCCGACTTCGGCTCAGATCGTGATCTCACGGTTCATGGGTTCGAGCCCCACATCGGGCTCTGTGCTGACAGCTCAGAGCCTGGAGCCTGCTTGGGATTCTGTGTCTCCCTCTCTCTCTGCCCCTTCTCTGCTCGCACTCTGTGTGTCTCAAAAATAAATAAAATATTTTTAAAAAGAAATAAAATAAAAAAAATAAATGTTGGGTAGGGGTGCCTGGGTGGCTCAGGTCATGATTGCGCAGTTTGTGAGTTCGAGCCCCGCGTCGGGCTCTGTGATGACAGCTTGGAGCCTGGAACCTGCTTCGGATTCTGTGTCTCCCTCTCTCTCTGCCCCTCCCCTGCTTGCACTCTGTCTCTCTGTCTCTCAAAAATAAACAAACAGAAAAAAAACTTTGAAGGAATTAACTGTTTCCCGAAACGACTGCGCCCCCAGTGGATGGGGCTTCCAATTCCTTGACGTCTTTATCCACGCCTCCTTTTGTCTGCCATTCTGATTACGTGTATCCTAGTGGTATGAAGTGTCATCTTATCGGAGTTTTAATTAGCATTTCCCCACTGAATGGTGATGCTGAGCATGGTTATTTCAACATTCAAATGCTTATCAGTCGTTTGTATATCTTTCTATGGAGATATGTCCATTCGAATCCACGCTGCAATTTTTAATTGGGTCATTTGCCTTCTTATTGTTGAGTGGTTATGGTTTTTTATATATTGTGGATATGAGGCTTGTATCACCTATAAGACTCGCAATATCATCTCCTACGCTCTGCGCTGAAGTACAAAAGTTTTTGGTTTATATGAAATTCAAACTGACTTATGGTTTTACTTTGATTGCTTGTGCTTTTGGATTTATAGCCAAGAATCCACAACTTAATCCAAGGTCATTAAGGTGTATATCTATTTTTTTAAGAGTTTTATAGTTTTTGCTTTTACATTTTGACCTTTGTATATCCTGTGAGGTAGGAATTCAGCCTTACTCTTTTTTGTGTGGATGTACAGTTTTCCCAGTGCCTCTGTGTTGTCTTGGGCCCCTCAGCGACCATTAATTAACTGTAGTATATGGGTTTAACATCAGACGCTCCATTCTGTTCCACAGATCTGTACATATTGTGTGCCCAAACCAGTTTTTTTTATTAGGTTCTGAAATACGAACACTACAAGTCCTCCAACATTGTGCTCCTTTTTCAAGATAACAATATTTTAATATTTTTGGAAGAAATTATGAAGAGTTTGTGTTAATTCTTTAAATACTCACCAGAATTCACCAGTGAAACCATGTGGTGCTGGGTTTTTCCTTCAGTGGAAGCTTTTTATTTTTTTAAATTTTTTAATGTTTATTTATTTTGGAGACAGAGAGAGAGTGTGAGCAAGGGAGGGGCAGAAAGAGAGGGAGACACAGAATCTGAAGCAGTCGCCAGGCTCTGAACCATCAGCACCAAACCTGACCCACAAACTATGAGATCATGACCGGAGCTGAAGTCATGACTGAGCTGCCCGGGTGCCCCTTTTTTTTTTTAATTTTTTAATGTTTATTTATTTTTTTAGAAAGAGAGAGAGAGACAGAGCATGAGTGGGGGAGGGTCAGAGAGAGAGAGGGAGACACAGAATCTGAATCAGGCTCCAGGCTCTGAGCTGTCAGCACAGAGCCCGACGAGAGGCTCAAACTCACAGACCGTGAGATCATGACCTGAGCCGAAGTCGGACGCTGAACCGACTGAGCCACCCAGGCGCTCCCAGGTGCCCCTTTTTTGAAATGAAAAAGAAAATTTTTTTTTAGATTTTCATTTTTTTAAAGTAATCTCTACGCCCACCGCGGGGCTTAAATTTACACCTCCAAGATCAAGAGTTATGTGTGCTACTCACAGAGCCAGCCAGGACTGCCCTAAAAGTCTTTACAAAATTTTTAGTGAATAAAAAAACTTAGAATTTAAGTTTCTAAATTTAACATTTAAAAAATTTAAAAAGATATTCAGGACATGCAGTTTTCTCCACATTGAGACAGTTTCAGACTTCTTTTTCAAGAGTTCTTTCTGGGGTCAATAAACGCTAAATGCTTGTCCCTTGAGCAGAAGCTTCCTGATTGTCACAAAGCCACGTCTTGGAATTCCCTTGAAAGGAACATAGAGACGGCGGGTGGTTTTCGTTGTATCCCTACCGTTCCCACCGTCTCCTTGGTAGCCCTGCGACCCTGGAGCAAATCTCCAGTTGCTTTTATCCTGCACACTTGCCGACACGGGGAACATTCCGGAACTTTCCGTGGGCATGTGCTGAGGCACAGACGATGGGGCGTCTGCTGACTTCGGTCTCCTTCGGGCAGTGGTGAGGGTCTCACTGTTCTTTCCTGCCTCTGTCCGCCCCGCCATGGAGGCTCTTGCCTTTTTCTTCCAGATACTTCCGACTGCGCAGGCCCCCACGGCGAGGACGCTGGGGGGCCGGCTTCGGGGTGAGCGGGACGCGCTCAGAGGGCCTCCGTGCTGGCGGTCTGGCACTCCGGGGTTGCCATCTTGAAATTGTCCATCGCCGTGTCATCGTTGGATTCGTGTTTTCCGCGTGATGTGCGATGGGACCGTGAAGGGTGCTATGGGGACCGGAACCTTAGCTCCCGTGGCGTCCGGTCTCCCTGCTTCCTGGAAGGGGTTCTCGGCTGCCCGGTCCCTCACCGCCTCCCTCGTCACCTGCCGGGGATGCGGGGACATGGGCGAGTCCTGTGTTTGCAAAGGCCGGTGGTCCCGATACGATACATTCTTCAGCTGCGTGATTGAGCGAGAGAGAGAGAGAGAGAGAGAGAGAGAGAGAGAGAGAGAAAGACTGGGACAGACACGAGAGAAATGGAAGTGAAGGGAGACGGCGTGAATGCAGCCACGACCGTGATGGAAAGTACCGGCCCCGAAGCTCACCCTCCGTTTCAATCTTTCTATAGTCTCTGCAGGCTGCGAACTTGCTTTTCACACGGTTATGATAAAGCTTCAGGTGGTTCTGCTCGTGTCTGTCCCCACCGAGCCCCGAAGCCTGAGGTCGGGCGCGCTCATTTATACGAGAATATTGGCTGCCAACCTCACACCCGCGCGCGGACTCGCCAGGATAAACATTCGCCCCGTCTGCAGCTTAAAAAAAAATCAGTTCTGAAATACGGCTTCTCGAGAGTTGGGAAGGCCACTTAGGTGGGTGTCCTCGGCCGGGCGGGGGCGGCGGACGGCGCCGGGGCGCCCGCTGTGGGCTCCGGGAAAGTCGCAGGAAACCTGGTCACGGCTTCTTGCCGACGGCTTGTCACCTGCACACAGCTGCGGATTTACGACGGCCGCCCACAGAAACGGCGGCCACGGTGGCCTGCGTGCGGCTGGCTTCGCGAGGTGCGCTGGGGCCGCCTAGTACGTGTCCTACGGTCTTTGCAGACGAGCCCACGTGCAGGGCCGGCCCGCGCCTCCGTGCGCGGTCTATCTGCACGGCCAGCAGACTTGTTTGCAATCGCGTGGCCGGATGCTTCTGGGTCCTCCCGTGCACACGTGTGCGTTTCGAATGGAAGCGTGAACACAACCGTATTTGCAAAGAGGGTGTTTGCAGACGTGAGTAAGGGAAGGGTCTGAGGTGAGCCCGTCCTGGGTCAGGGCGGCCCTGAATCCAAGGACAGGTGTCCTTGTAAGAGATAGAAGAGGAGACACAGACACAGAGGAGAAGCCACGTGAAGACGGAGGCAGAGACGGGAGGGACGCGACCACAAGCCCAGGGACGCCTGGAGCCCCAGAAGCTGGAAGAGGCAGGAAGGACCCTCCCCTGGAGCCTCAGGAGGGAGCATGGCCCTGCCCCGCCTGGATCTCAGCGGTCCTGCCCCGCCTGGGTCTCAGCACCCTTGCCCCGCCTGTATCTCAGTTGTCCTGTCCCCCCTGGATCTCAGACTTCTGGTCTCCAGAAATGTGATAACTTTCTACTGTTCTAAGGCATCCCATCTGTGGTAATTTTTACAGCACCCCCAGGGCTCCCCTGTGCTCACCCCCGGTGCTGGGAAGTTCCGACGGGCAGCTTTTTCCACTGGGGGTCCTGTTGCTGTCCCGTGCTGAGCCCAGCGTCCCGGAAGTCCTGCAGAGCTGAAGCCCCAGGGGCCACCAGCAAGGAAGACGTTTGCCCCGTGGCTCTCTTTCTCAGAGACAGCCCTGCCACGGATGCGTTGTCTTTCCGAGGGACGACCGTAGCTGAGACAGGGAGACTTGAAAACTCCGTCTTTACGCAGCAGACAGAACGATGGGCCGGCGCATTCCGGACACATCTGAGGCCTCTGACTGCGTTCAAATGCTTCTGCTTGAGAGGAATTCCAAGCTCATTTCTTTCCTGCCAAGTACGTTTTCCTCTCTCTTTTTGAAATCGCGTGAATAGAAGGCGGAAGCTTAATCCTGGGAGTTTGATCCTCGGATGGTCCCGCCATCCCGCTACTGTGCGTCAGAGACGCCTGACGGCCGGGACTTGGAGGGGAGCCTTTGAAAGTGGCTCTCGGGCCGGAGCAGCCAGCGGAGACGGAACCGCCCAAGTGCTTGCGGGGAGCAGACTCAGAGCCCGTATTTCCTGGCGGATCCTTCCCTCTGGCAAAACCTGGCCTCAGCTCTCCCTGTTTTACTGGGAGATGGGCCCGTGCACATGTGTGCATGTGTGTGTGTGTGTGCTCGTACGTGTGTTTGTGTGTGGGTGTGCGTATGCGTGTAGGTGTGAGTGTGTGCAGTATGTGTGTGCAACCGTGTAGGTGTGTTTGTGTGCTTACACATAGTTGTGTATATGTATAGTGTGTGCATGTGTGTGTATTTATGTGTGTCTGTACATATGGGGCCCTGCCCCGCCTGGGTCTCAGCACCCCTGCCCCGCCTGGGTCTCAGCACCCCTGCCCTGCCTGGATCTCAGCACCCCTGCCCCGCCTGGATCTCAGGGGTCCTGCCCCGCCTGGGTCTCAGAGTCTGGTCTCCAGAACTGGGAAAGAATGAGCCCCCGTGTTTGGAAACCCCCAACTGTGCGGTCATTTGTCACAGTGCCCCAGGACCCTCACCCCCATCAGCAGCCCCCCCCCACCCCCCGTAAGGATGCAGGTTGGGGGATCAATACTCTGGGCTCCTTAGCTTCGCCTCCCCCAGTCTCGTCTCCCCCTGCCCCGCTGAAACCTCTGCAGAAGCCTCCCCGCACGCTCCCCCGGGCTGTGCGGCCTCGTTCGGAATCTGCTGCCGGGGACGCGGCTGACGTGACAAGCATCGTATCGGGCGGCGCGTGCACACGGGGAAGCGGGCGCGCGGTACCAAAGGGTGAGTCACACAAAGTCGTCGTGTCTCCCGTCCCGTCTCGCAGACACGACTCAGCCCGGGGGCGGCCGGCGTTCCTGGACTGTTCTCGGCCGAGCGCGGCCGCCGTGTGCATCTGTTTCTCCTTAGCCCGGCTCCGAGTGAGCCTTTGTTGGCTTCCCGGGGAAGCCATGAGTCATGTTAGCGCCCCATCCCAGGCCCGGCTCGGGGACCGCCCGGGCCCAGTGCGAAATACCGACGTGAGGGCCCTCCTGTCTTCAGACCTCACTAAGGCGCTCAGGTCACCGAAATCGCAGCTTCACGAGTGTGGGGCGTCCCGGGCGCGGGGGCCCGGGGCGTACGGTCCAGACACGTCCTGGGTCCTTGTCGGTCCTGCTTGGAAAACCTTCTGTCTCCAGCTGGTTGGAAAGGGACACGGTCACAATTCATTTCTGGAGCTCATGTTTTCACGAGGCCGGAGGGTCATAATTGACAGCACCTGGGGGTTGACCGCGTAGCTGGGAACCTGCCTGCGGTCCTGGGTGCCGTGTCTCCGTGGGGGCCCGCACCCGGAGGGTGGACCGAAGAAGAGACATTTCACGGGTAAAACGCAGACTTTAAGTCGGATCGTGCTGTGACACGGCGCCCCGGTTGTCGCTCAGGTTTCGCACTGTTAAATCTCGTCTTCATCTATTCGTAGAGCGTGTTCGGTGGAAGCCGTGGCTCGAGCGCGTGGCGGGCGGCTCTTTGGTCCTCAGCAGGAAGAACTCATCGAATGACACGTAATTACTAACACAAATGAAGCGTCGTCCGTGGCTCGCGAGGAATTACCGCCTCGCTGGGCGGTACTCAGCCGGCCCCGGCATGCTCTCCGTTACCGTCCCTGCGAGGCTGGACGAGCCCCCAGAACCCGCCACGAGGCCACGTGCACGCAGGCTCCCGTGGTCGCCTGGGGCGTTTACGAAAACGTTTGGGAGGTCGTGGGGTCGGTGGGGCTCCTCGTGTGCACCGGAGGAAGCCGCTCGGTACGGACGCCACGGGAAAGCGTGAGGAGTCCACGTCGGCCACGTCCCCTCCCACAGCCTCCTTCCCGAGAGCGCCTGACTCGGTGGCCGCTACAGGGTTGGTCCGAGGTCCCTTCCCGTGTCTCCCGGCCGGTTTGCTGCCCCAGCTGCTCTTGGTGCGGCCTCAGGGATCCCGCACTGGCCCTTCCCTGTGTCCTCGAGGCCTCTTGCCCGAGGACGGCCGCCACTTTCTTCCCTGCCACCCAGACCGACTGATGCCGGGCCACGGAGAAGACTGAGACCCAGCACCCAGCACCTGGCACCCAGCACTCAGTACCAAGCACTCAGCACTCAGCACCCAGCACCCAGCACTGAGCACTTTGGGGAGGAGCGGGACCAGTCCTGAAACCTGTGTGGATCTCAGACCCCCAGGGACAGCGATGGAACGCAAGGGGGGACCAGACAAGAACACACACGTCTCCGTGTTTTTTTTTAACCCAGAAGTGAGGAAAACATACGATCTTTTTTGTTAAATATTCCCGTCGACTTTGGACTCCAAACTACGTAGTAGCATCAAGCCACGGGCAAATTCTGATGTAGGAACCCTCACCCCAGAACTTCGGGATGTGGCTGTATTCGGAGACGGGGTCTTCAAAGAGGAGATTAGGACACAGACGCGCAGAGAGACACGACCATGGAAGGACGTGAGGACACAGAGAGAGAAAACCACGTCTACACGTCCTGAGAGAGGCCTCAGGGGGAGCCTCGGCCCCGCCTGGATCTCAGCCTCCAGCCTCGGCCCCGCCTGGATCTCAGAGTCCAGGCCTCCAGCACCGGGAGGACATAAAGGTTTGCTGTTTAAGACGCCCTGTGTGGGGTATTTGTTATGGCCGCCCAAGCAGACTAATGTATACATAATTAAAATTTAATACACCGTTTATAACATAATAACATAGATAATGAGTAATAGTATAAGCGCCCATCATTTTAAGGGGGAAGTCCTGCATTTTAAAACAATTTTCAAGCTCCGTCCTCGCCAAGGCGTGAAGAATAAGATCCCCGAATCACGAGCTCCGTCTCGCGCTTCAGGGAACTGACGGTTTGGGCAAAAGCGTTTCTTCCTACTCTTTTCATCATGGCGAGTGTTACAATTTTCACTTTCTCCGCCCTGCGGAGTCTGTTTTGTTTTTTCCCCTGATGGCGTTGAGGTGGTTTTTAAGAGAAGTATGCTCAGAGTTGTGTTTTTATTTTTCGTCCTTTGCAACTAGTCCCAGTGTTTTGTGGTGACTTTGTATATATATCTCTAAACCAATATACAATCTATAATTAATAAGAGGGTAACTTTACATCTAAACTAGCATACATTTTATATGGTAGCTTTCTATATAAACTAAAATATAATATTTATAATTTATAATTAATATATAGCAGCTTTATATCTAAACGGATATGTAATACATATAATTAATATATATGGTAACTTCACATACATAAACTAATAGAGAAAGTATAATTAATAAATATGGTCACTTTGTATATACAATATGTCATATATTAACATATAACGTATACTTAATATATGGTAAGTATATATAAAAACTAATATACAAGATATACAATTAATATATATAGTAACTTTATGTATAAAGTAGTATAGAATATATAATATATAAGGTAACTTTATATATGTATCATATATAATATTTATAATTAGTACATATGATAGCTTTATATATAAACTAACTTATAATATATAATTAGTACATATGGTAGCTTTATATATAATCGCATGTATATTATACATAATATACATAAGCTAACATAATATACATAAGCTTTATTCATAAGCTAACAGACGCTATACTTAATTAACTTAATAACTGTAAGTTCCCATATACATATATTCCCTTGGACGTATGTGTGGCCGTGGACGCTGAATGCGAGGATGCCTGCATCGCCGTCTGGGCTCGAGGGCACCACCGAGGCCCACCGCCTGCTGTTCCGACAAGTCCTGGGTCTCCTCTACCTCGATTTGCCAGAATCCGAGACCGCGTCCTCCTTGGAAATATCAACAGACGTGAACGAGTTCCCCGGAAACCAGACTTAAAGGAAATTCGGTGAACTTCGGCACGTGCGTGTGATTCTCCAGCCGTTTACGGGAAAGCGTTCCGAGTGACTCGACTTTTCTAGCGTTCCCGCCGGGTTTTCGGCGGCCGGGGCTGCGTGTCCAAACACTGTGTGCTGTTTGAGGATGGCGGCGTCGCGGCGGCCTGACATTTGTCCCAGCACCTCGGGGTGGGCGAGGAAGCTGTGGCCGGGTCGCCTGGACGCCCAGGGCGTTACCGGCACCGAGCGTGTGCGGAGGGGCCAGTGGGAGCCAGGCGCTCGGTGAGCGGGATCGGCCCGTGTTCGGGGGGAACGGAACCGGGTCCTCGGGAAGCATTGCCCTCTGAGCACGAAGGTGCGTCCCGATGACTGGCCTTCTCGGGAGGTGGGGATCACCGCCTCGTCCGGGGACGTGTCCGTGTCTTTGTGCAAATCACGAGCAAAATCCAACGGTCCGGAGCGTGCTTCGCTCCCTTCCGCGTGCATTTGAGGGGTTCCCACGTCCCCCGGGAGCTCGACCGCCCGAGATGAAGCCGACTCCCTCTGTGCAGGTTTTTTAATTAAAAAAACTTTTTTAGCATTTACTTATTTTTGAGAGAGAGAGACAGAGAGACAGAGCATGAGCAGGGAAGGGGCAGAGAGAGACAAAGACGGAGACTCGGAATCGGAAGCGGCTCCAGGCCGAGAGCTGTCAGCTCAGAGCCCGACGGTGAACCGTGAGATCATGACCGGGGCTGAAGTTGGACACTGGGCCGCCGGAGCCCCCCAGGCGCCCTGGCTCTGTGCGTTTCGCCCCTGCCTGCGGGAGGAACAAACTCGGGCAGGGTGGAGGCGATGCGTGTGGGAAGCAGGGTGGCCGTGCTCCGTCCGCCTGCCCACGAGAGGACAAGGCGGACGCAGCGAGGCGTGCAGAGGGGGGGCCGGCGCCCTCCGGTCCCCTGCCCTACTCCCCCCCCCGGGATTTCTGGGCACGGTTTCCGTTCCTGCCGCCTCCCCGTGTCGGCCTCTGAGTCCCGCGTGAGCCCCGGCGTGACCCTCGCTGCGCAGCCGATATGAAAACCCGCCGAGGCGGCGCCGGGGAGCACAGGCGCCTCCCGCTGCTCCGGCAGCGCCGAGGACTCATAAGCACGGCCATGCTTTTCCAATAAAAATTCATTAAGTAACGGTTATGAGGGATGAAGTGCGGGTGGAACAAAGAACACGCTGAGGGCGTCCCTTTGAACTCGGCGCTCGCGGACAAAGCCCCTGTCCCGGTGCCGGGCGCCGCGGCCGCCCCCTCCGAGGACGAGCCGAGGGCCGTCCTGCGTCTCCCAGGTTTTTTCGTCTTGTCGACGCAGGGGCCGCGGGGCCTCAGAGGCCGCGAACGCATTCGCAATGCTGTGCCAACACCGGCTGGGTGGGTTCCGGAACATTCTCCTCTGCCCGAAGGAGACCCGCACGTGTGTTCTTGAAACTCGGTTTCTGCGGCCCTTGAGGCCCCAAGGTGCGGGTAACGCTTCGTCCGCGATACAGAGTGGTACGCAGCGCTGAGGCGTGTGTGTGTCGGTGTCTGGTACCTGTGTGCACGCACACACGTACGTATATGCACGCGTACACATGCATAAGTACAAATATGGATAAATAAATACAAATATATTTGTACACACTTATACACGTTTAAATACGTAGACACACATGTATAAGTGTACATATATAAATATCCATAAAATATACATACACATATAGGAATATATAGAGAGATAAATATATAGGTAAATGAATATTAGCATAAATTTAAAATATATAAATGTAAAAGTACATACATATACATATAATATATTAAAATATACAAAAATATAAATATATAAAATTATTTGTGATATAGAAATATATGAAGTATATGTACACTGAATAAATATATAAAACTATATATACGTTGAAAATATAGGTACATACACACACGGCAAGAAAGGCCGCCATGGAAAAAACAGGCGGGTGGTCACGAGACTTCCCCCACGGCCGTGTCAGACCCAGGTGAGTGATATTGTGGGAATGGTGGAGACCCAGGCTCTGGCGTGGAGACTCAGGTTCTGGCGGGGTGACCCAGGCTCTGGCGGGGTGACCCAGGCTCTGGCGGAGAGACCCAGGGTCTGACCCGGTGACCCAGGTCCTGGCGGGGTGACCCAGGCTCTGGCGGACAGACCCAGGGTCTGACCCGGTGACCCCGGTTCTGGCGGGGTGACCCGGGTCCTGGTGGGGTGACCCAGGCTCTGGCGGGGTGACCCAGGCTCTGGTGCGGAGACCCAGGGTCTGGCGGGGAGACCCAGGTTCTGGCGGGGAGACCCAGATTCTGATGGGGAGACCCAGGTTCTGATGGGGAGACCCAGGCTCTGGCGGAGTGACCCAGGTTCTGGCGAGGGAGGCAGGCCAGCACACAGGGTCTGCACACTGAGAATGGGTGTCGTGTGCAGGCACCAGGCCTGGGGACACCACGTGTGACCCCACTCTGATCCGGGGGGACGCCCCGAACGCAGGAGAACGGATCATGTTAATGGCGGCGGCCTCACGACGCCCCGTGCGTCTCGGCGGCCGCGCCTCGGAACAGAGGTCTGAGTTCAAGGCGCTAATGGCATCGTCACTCATCGGGGACAGGCGGAGTGTTCCGGTGACCCCGTCGGGTTCGCACGGCCGAGCGGCGGCCCGCCCCCCAGGAAGCCCGCGTACACGGTGCTTCGGCGGATTCCCTGGTCCCCGACCCCCTGGACCGGAGCCCGCCTTCCCGGAGCCAGGGGCGTGCACACCTGTTGGGACTCCCCCGGGTGTGCAGACAGGTGTAGACGCCCCCGGGTGTGTAGACAGGTGTAGACGCCCCCGGGTGTGCAGGCGGGTGTAGACACTCCCCAGGTGTGCAGGCGGGTGTAGACGCCCCCAGGTGTGCAGATGGGTGTAGACACTCCCCAGGTGTGCAGACGGGTGTAGACACCCCCGGGTGTGCAGACAGGAGTAGACGCCCCCAGGTGTGCAGACAGGTGTAGACGCCCCCGGGTGTGCAGGCGGGTGTAGATGCCCCCCAGGTGTGCAGACGGGTGTAGACACTCCCCAGGTGTGCAGACGGGTGTAGACGCCCCCGGGTGTGCAGACAGGTGTAGACGCCCCCGGGTGTGCAGACAGGTGTAGACACGCCCAGGTGTGCAGACAGGTGTAGACGCCCCCGGGTGTGCAGGCGGGTGTAGATGCCCCTCAGGTGTGCAGGCGGGTGTAGACGCCCCCAGGTGTGCCGACATCTCTAGACGCCCCCCGGGTGTGCAGGCGGGTGTAGACGCCCCCAGGTGTGCCGACATCTCTAGACGCCCCTCAGGTGTGCAGGTGGGTGTAGACGCCCCCAGGTGTGCCGACATCTCTAGACGCCCCCCGGGTGTGCAGGCAGGTGTAGACGCCCCCCAGGTGTGCAGGCAGGTGTAGACGCCCCCAGGTGTGCAGGTGGGTGTAGACGCCCCCCGGGTGTGCAGGCGGGTGTAGACGCCCCCAGGTGTGCCGACATCTCTAGACGCCCCTCAGGTGTGCAGGCGGGTGTAGACGCCCCCAGGTGTGCCGACATCTCTAGACGCCCCCCCGGGTGTGCAGGCGGGTGTAGACGCCCCCCAGGTGTGCAGGCGGGTGTAGACGCCCCCCAGGTGTGCAGGCAGGTGTAGACGCCCCCCAGGTGTGCAGATGACATGTGTCCCAGGCAGAAGGCAGGGGAGACGAGGTGACACGTCCCAGCTCAAGCAAGCGGGCAGGAAAAAAAAACAGGGGGGGAGTGAATTCTTCCTTCTTCTGCCTTTGAGTGGATTCAGGCCTTCAACTGATTAGGTGAGGCCCACCCACATGGTGGGGGGGCAGTGGGAGAAGGCCACATTCTTTTCCCAGGACGTGGACCCAAATGTCACTCTCGTCCCGAAACACCCTCAGGGACACGCTCAGAGCCACGTCTAACCTGGGCACACGGGGCCCACCGCGGGCTGACACAGAGCCAGCCACCGGCTGCCACGGCGGCGGGGGTGGGGGGGACATTTTTGAGGTCTCTGCGGTGCTTGAGCCGTTGGGGCAGGAGGCGAGTGGAGGCATCCCCGGGCCCCCGTGTCAAAGCACCGCAAACCACGTGGCCCACAAGCACAGCCGTTCCTTCCGGAAGGCTCTGGAGGCCATGGTCCGAAGTCAAAGTCCTCCCAGGGCCGCGGGGAGACCCTCCTGTTAGAATCTGTTACATTTGGGTTTTCATGCGGACATTTTACCGAGGGGGAGACGGGTGGGGGAGGCAGGGGCGCCATTGGCCTGTTCCAAGCCCTTGGGACACGGTGGCAGGAGATGGTGTCCCCCCCACGCCCCCCAGGAGCAGAGACGCTGCCTGTGTCTGATCACGGGACAACCACCTTCCCCTTTTTGCCGTGGCTGCCAGGAGCCCCAGAGCCCGAGTCGCCCCTGATGGAAGCCGTTTCCTGGCTCTGGGTTTGTGCAGGAGGGCCGGGGAACAGGGCGTCCAGGTCACAGGCAGGGAGGGCATCTGAGGCGGCCGCGGTAGCGTCTGTGCCCTGAGCAATTCGGTCCCCAGCCGGGTGACCCGCCTGCTGTGACATGGAGCCTCCCCCCACTTGTGTCCGGTCGTCTCCGGCCTCTCCCGTGGGTTCCCCGAGCAGGGGCAGGGCGGGGTCACACCCCCTTACTGGTGGCCGTTGGTCCGTCTTCCCGAGGCCGAGCCCGGGACGCAGAGCCCCGGCCGCCCCTCCGTGTCCCGTCCTGGTGGCTGGAGCGAGTGGATCCGGACAGCGGCGCCGGGAATTCGGTCTGGTGTCCCCCGAGGCCCTGGCGGAGTGGCGCGATCCTGCGGGGGGGTGCCCAGGTCCTGCTCCCGAGGTCACACACGGAACCCGCACCGACAGGCAGCTTCAGACGCAGGACGCACACGCACCGGGCCCGCAGTTTTGAACACCACGCCAGCGACGCGGGGGCCCCCACCCCAGGTCCGACGGGACTCCCTGGATCTTGGCGCGTCCTCCTTGCCAGGAAGTGGGAGGCCTTGGGGCCGAGGCCAGCGAGCGGGACTTTCTGGGCGGACAGAGGTGGAGGGTGGTTGGGGGTCGAGGCGGGACTGTGGGCCGCGGGGACCCCGAGGGCAGCAGGACGGAGCTGAGGACTCCTGGCGGCAGGTGTGGGAGGTCGGTCGGAAAGCGCTGTGGGAGTGGCCGCAACTGCACGCGCCCCCAGGCTGCACACTGAACAAGACCTCATTTCCTCCCCCGCCCCACGGTGTTCTGACAGCCCTTCTGGGCGGGTGTCCAAAGGAGGGGCCTTTCCCTTGGATGCAGCGGAATGCTCTCGAATGGCCGGCAATGGGGTGAACTCGTTAGCCGTGAAGGAGACATCGTGGGGGCGCGGCCAGCGAGGGCGCCGGGACCTGGCTCCTGCGCACACGGTGCCCTGAGGTCTGTGCACAGCCGGGGACCGGACTCGGCCGCCGAACCCTCCGTAGAGAGTGAAGATCCAAGCACAGCGCCTCCAGCCTTGGGGAGTCGGGTTAGGGGCGATGGGGCTCACGCAGGCTCCGGCTCCAGTCCCGGAGGCAGGAAGGAACTGGGAAGGGACAGGGCGTTCTCGGTGTCCCCCTGGTTTCCACACGGTGAGTATCCGCCATAGCCGGTGCGCCCCTGCGCCCGTGCGCCCAGCCGCCCGTGCACCCCTCCAACCGTGCGCCCCGCCGCCCGTGCGCCCTGACGCCCCTGCGCCCCTCCAATCGTGCGCCCATGCGCCCGTGCGCCCGTGCGCCCCGCCGTCCATGCGCCCCTCCAACCAACCGTGCGCCCCTCCAATCGTGCGCCCATGCGCCCCTGCGCCCGTGCGTCCCTCCAACGGTGCGCCCCTCCAACCGTGCGCCCTGCCGCCCGTGCGCCCCTCCAACCAACCGTGCGCCCCTCCAACCGTGCGCCCCGCCGCCCGTGCGCCTCACGCCGTCCCCTTTCCGGACTCTTCCGCGGGAACCGGGGAGCGTCCAGGCGGGAGACCAGGGCCGTGAGCGCGGTCACGAGGGGCTTGCGGGGACTATCGGGTTCACGCGGGCCCGCGGGGAGGGCGCACGAACGCGCGCTCGCGTTTCCAAAGGGGAAAGGCCGGCGCATTCGCCGCTGCAGAGCCATAAACCAGGCGTCCGGCGGCAGGCCCGGCCGTCAAACACGATAAACACTCTGTCGCGTGGCGAGGGCCTGGTGTAGACGGCGGCGGGGGCGGGGAGGAGACGGCCCAGCGGTCCGTCAGGCCCGCCCCGACCCCGCGCGCCGCTCGCCAGCTCCCGCCCAACAAGCGTGCCATTGTGCGCATTTATAGTCCCGCTTCCTCCTAAACCGGGTGTGCGTGCGCGCAAGCATGCATGTATGCCCACAACCCTAGGGTCGCACCCCTGCGGGCCGCTCGGGGTGCAGCCGTTCGGGCGCCCCGGGAAGTCCCACAGGCGTGTGTGTGCTCGCGCGTGTGTTTGTGCAGGCATGTGTGCACACGTGTGCGCGCGCGTGCCTGGGCGCACACAGGCCCGGAGGTCGCCATCCCTGCCCGAAGCTCCGAGTTCAAGTCTCGCAAGGTGCGCACACGCGAGGGTTCCCCCGGGAAGGCCCAGAAACGCGCGAGTGTCCCCTGCGCGCGTCTGCGATCGCTCAGGGCGGCCGCGGCGGAACCCGGGCACCGAGACCCTTCCGGGGGCCGCGAGCGGCTTCTGCAGAGTTGGGTCTCCGGCCGTGCGCATCGCGGAGTATTCAGGCGCTGGTTCTGAGCCTCCGACGGCGGGTCTGGGCACGGCTGGCAGGCCCAGACTGGTGCGTGGACGCCGTTTGTGGGTCCGGTGGGGACAGGGCCTCGCACCCCCTGGGGCTGCGTGTCAGTCTGTTGTCACCACGGGCACCGACTCGGCGGACGTGCTCTGTGTCCCCGGCTCACGAGCGGCATCTTCTCCCGGGTCCTTCAGGCACTGGGGACGCAGGGGGGCCCTCTGGGGTCCGTTAGATGAGGAAGGACTGGGATTTCACTCCCGGGCCCCTCCCGGGCAGCCTGGTCCTCGGCCAAGGCCCCACCTGCGTCGGGTTCAGGTTTGGGGGGCTGGCGCACCCGTCAGTGGCGGGGACCGTCCCTCTCACCAGGTCTGTGGGTGCCGGGCCTCGCCTCTCCCGGGGCGTTCGCAGCAAAAGGGAAATGTCGGGCCTCGTGTGGACACTTCTGCCTGTCACAGAGACGGAGACAGACAGAGACAGAGACCGATGGAGAGCCAGAGTCAGAGCCTGAGAGATGGCAAGAGACACACGGAGAGTTGGAGAGACAGAGTCGCACAAAGACAGAGAGATGGAGACGGCTCGCCGGTAAGAGACCGCCGTGTCCACCGATTCTGCAGAGGAAGCGCCCTGGGTGGGCCCCGGAGCAGGAAATGGGGGCACCAGGTGGGTGGAGCCCCCCATCCCCCACCCCCGTGCCCTGGGGTGTCCGGCTGAGCCCGCATGTGCACGGGAACCAGATACCCCAAATCCCGAAGGATGAAGGGCCGTGAGCAACCAGTCTCCTCCGGCGTGCGTGGAAAACCCACATGGTCCCCGCAACGCCGTCCCCGTCACACGCCGGGGACGGTGGGGAACAGAGTCTTTTGTTTTCTCTTGGTAAAATAATTAGCATCTTTCTGGCTTCCCACCCGACGTGCGGTCAGGCCAGCCCTGGGGTGCGCAACGGAGCCGCTCCCCGGTTTGGGGCCTCGCGGGCGACTCTAGGCCCCCTGCCTCGGTCCCTGGAGGAGACACAGGGACCAGGGTCACCTGGCAGCCTCAGGTCACACAGGGACAGGCTGCCCAAAAGCAGGGCCAGAGTCAGGGAGGGCTCCCTGGGGGAGGCGTGTAGACGTTCTCAGAAACGGAACCTCGGGGCGGCAGGAGGTGCCCGAGGGGGGGCGGTGGTGTTGCTGGTGGCTTTGGGGCCACGCGTCTGGGTATTTCGACAAAATCCCTGTGGCTTCACCAGCCCCTGGTTGCTCAGCACCAAGCTTTGCACAAAGCCAAGTCTGCACCGAGATTTATAGCAAAACCCACACACGCCCCCGGAAGCCCATCCACGGCGCCCTTACCCACGACACTGCCACGGAACGGGCATTTGGCGCGGGGTAAAAGCAGCCCATTGGGTTTAGCCCGCACGGCGCTGGGCGGGCGTGAGTCTTGGCCACCTCCACCCCCCCGCCACCCCAGGAGCCCCCAGACCTCGATGTCGGAGGCCCCTCTGGAAATTCCTCTTTCGACACCGGTTGTAAATTTTTTCGTTCTCCGGTTCCGTCCGACTCTGGATTTGATTAATCGCCGAGGTGTTTGGAAAACCTTCGCGTGCGGGCAGCAGCGACCTGATTTACTGAGTGCGTACAAGTTACTTCCTCCCGAGGAGAGGGCCGGGTCCTCCGTGCTCTCCGATGGGCGTTAGCAAAACCCCCGGGTTCTCTCCACTTGAGGGCGGCGGGCGTGGTGTCCGGGCCTCGTGGCAGAAGTCCTGCCCTTTGGTTCTACATGGGACGCCTCACCGTTTTTTCTTCCACACCGTGGCGTCTCGGCCGTGGCCGGGGAAGGCGGCAGAGCGACTTGCATTTTGCAGGTTTGGTCTTAAATCCGGGGCATGCAACATTCCAGTGTGTCCCACCTTGTCCTGCACGCACACAGAGGCGTGGACAAACGTGGCTTCTGTGGTCGCGTGGCTTCTCCGTGTCCTCCTGCCACGGTCTCTGCAAGGACGTGGCCAGGTTTAGCCGACCGTCGGCCCCTGGCGTCGCGTCCGCGGGTGAGGCTGTGGATGCTGCCGGGAGCGGGCGAGGGAGGCGTCGGGTCTGGTCTGGAAGGGATTCTCCATTTGCTTCCGAAGTCGCCCCAATGAAACGAGTTTTCTTCCCAGGCGAGGCCTCCGAACGCGGCAGGGACGCAAGACGAATGTGGCAGTCCCGTGAGCAGAGCGTGGCGGTGAGGACGGCGTGCGGCTGATGGTGTTTAATTTTCTAACAGTTGTCGGGGTTTAATGCACCTGCCAGTGCGTCAGGGCGGGTGAACGGGCTCCCGGGAAGATGGAACGTGGAGCCTCTCCCACGGCTCCTCCTGCGGAACCGGGGCTGCGACCCGCCGAGACGGGGACGCGGCTTAGATTCTGTGCAGTGACGGGACTGGCCCTGTAGCCGTTTGCAAAATTTTGATCATGTAGCCGCCCGGGATTATGAGAACGTAGCCAGGTCAGTAGTTGGAATCTTTACGAGTCCCTTCAAATGGAACGGACATGAAATTGCCAAGTGGGAGCTTTGTTTTCTAGCAGAATTTGGCCCGTTTGACGGAAACTAATCAGGGCTTTCTCTGACACCGTACGGTTTTTTTTTTAAATTTTTTTCTGACAATTATTCATTTTTGAGACAGAGAAAGACACAGCATGAGTTGGGGAGGGGCAGAGGGAGAGGGAGACACAGAATCCGAAGCAGGCGCCAGGCTCCGAGCTGTCAGCACAGAGCCAGACACGGAACTCGAACCCACAGACCGTGAGATCATGACGTGAGCCGAAGTCGGACACTCAACCGACTGAGCCACCCAGGCGCCCCACACCGTATGGTTTTGAATAAACAAAAGTTTGTGCCTCCCTATCAAACCGCAGTGTACATATGGTATATATACAATATATATTCTACAAGTAAAATATATACTCTATTAATATGCACCCTACACATAATATGCATACGGTATCTAATATATAAGCTATGTGTTAGTATATATCTATGTATAATATGTACATTAACTATATATGCTGTGTGTGATATATACTTAACATAAAATATATACTCAATATAACAAATATAGTTTATATAATGTACATAGCTTTATATAGTATATATATTACACATATATATGATATGAGACTCTAGATAATATGTATACTATAGATTATATACTATATTTTACATATATGATATGATACTATGTATGTGTATGCCATATATATCTTATACTATATGCTACTATATATCTAAGCATAAATAATATATAGAATATATATTACTGTAAGTAACTATTATAGTATATATATAATATGTAATATATACTATGCATTACTATAGATAGATAAATATACACAATATATATACTATGAATACCATATGTAAATACATATATAAATTTATAAATATATATAATGCAAATATTATAATTTAATATAATTATATCAATTAATTAAATTATATCAATTAAATTAAATTAAAATTTTAAATCAATCAAATTAAATTATATGATTAAATTATATCAATATATATATGTACACACGTATATACATATATATATATGTAATTCCCGCCCGTGAGGCGCTCGCGGGTCCTCTGTGCGCACTCCCCGCGAGGCCGGCATTTGCACGTGGACACGGCGTGCGGATGAGCTGAATTCGCCACCGGTGTGCGGGCGGGAGGAGAGCCCGTGTCCACGGGGGGCAGACCCCACCCGGCCACGCGTCTGGAACGCAGTCCGGAGAAAACGGGGGGCTCCGGACTCTCGCAGGGCACCCTGGGGGCTGGGACCTACGTGGGTCTTGGTGGGCAGAGCCGGCCGCGGAGACAAATGCAATGAAATTTGAGTGACAGACGACACACCTCCCCGCCTCGCTCTGTGCGTTTGGAAGAAACCGATGGAGTCGTGTCGTCGGGGATGGGAGCTCCTACCGCCGCCACCCACGAGGTGACAACATCGTGCATTTATTCTGTGCCGAGAACCGTCCGTCCGTCCGACACGCTCACAGGGGCAAATTTATTTTTTTTTACTTTTTAAGACAGGAAGGGGTCTTTAAGACGCCCCGTCTGTTGTCACCAGCTCCCGTTTGTCCGCGGCCACGTCTTTGCCTACACGGACGTCCTTCTGGTCGTGGGCTGACACGGACTTAGTTCATCGGCCTCGATTTACCCTGGGGGGACCTTGTCGGCCGTGGGGCTGTCTGTCTTTGGGCGAAGGGAGCACCGCCTTGGTCTCGAGTTTTGGGGGTCCGGGCGCAGGATCTGGGGTGCAGACGGGCTCCTGGGGCCCCCCCTAGGGTGGGGTAGTTGAGAGGCAGAGGAAAGCACGGAGGGCTCCCAGGTGGAGGTGTGACCTGTGGGCAGGCGGTCTCTCGGCCTGATGGACCCTCCCGTGGGTCCTGCTTGCAAACGGCCCCCCCGGACCCCACACTTTGCTGATCGAGCCACGACTCGGTTCCCCGTGGTGGCCGGCCCGCCTCGACCGTCTGTACTCGGCGCTCCGGGCCCCGCACGCGGGCCGGTGTTCCCCAGCCTGCCCTCGTCGGCCCCCGGCCTTCTCCCCGTTGGTCGGTGTGCGAGCTCCGTGCCGTCCCCCGGCAGGAGCGCGAGGTGGACACGCGGCCGCCCGCTCAGGGCCTTGCTCGCGCTGATTAAAAGCGACTGGTAATCACGGCGAGGCCGCGCCCGCGTGTCCCGGATCCCCGGGGTCGGGATCTCATTAATGTCCCGCCGTGCTCACCGCCGGGGGCCGCGTGCCGCTCACAGGACCGGGCTTGACGGAGGCGGAGGGGCGTCCCGGAGCCGCGGGGTGGCCGCTGGCCCTCGGACGCGGGCGGGCGGGAGGGGCTGTGTCCCCGGTGTCCCTTTGGTAAAAATCACACAGGGTCTGGGGTTGACTTCGATTTGGCAGCCGGACTCCACACGCCAGGAATGTATTTATTTATTTTTTTATTTGAAAAAGAAATTTCTTTTTTTTTTTTAGCAGGAGGCCGAGGGCAGGGCGAGGGGGTGTCCCCTTTCCGGCGGCCCCCGGGCGTCTCCCGTGTGACAGGGCTCGGCGACTTGTGCCATCCGTCCGTGAGAGCCGGGCGCCTCCCCCTCCACGGTCCAAACTGCAGGGGTGCAGCCTCCGGGCTTCCGTGGCCGTGAGGGACGGTGACGGGTGGACGTGGGGATGGAAGTCTTTTCCGGATTGTTCTAAATTCATTTACGTTTCGTGAGGGAGCGAGCGGGGCAGGGGCGGGCACGGGTCCTGGGAGAATCCCCCGCAGGCTCCGACCGGGACGCAGAAGGGACGGCCTGGGTGCCCAAACACAGGCTGGGGCCTCCGACAGCCTTTCCGGGGGACGGAGCGGGACTCAGGCCCCAGGCCAGACGCAGGGACCCGGGGACGCGTGTGGGGACGCCCCCCGACGCCCCCAGACCCGGACGGACGCGCGGAGGGGCACCCGGTGGCCCGGCCGGAGCCGAGGACGCACAGCCGGGTGCCGGACGCGTGCGCGGTCGTCCTGGGCTAATGGCCGAGCCGACGGCACTGACGGCCCTAATTGACGGACGCTCATGGCGGCGGCTTCGCGGTAAATCACGTCCCCGCGACGATTTATGTCCTCGTGGCCGCGGGCTCATTTGCATAACGCATTTGCGGAATCCGTCACGTCCTCCGGGGACAAGCCTGGCCTTGGTGCCCCTCCCCGCCCTGGACGGGAGTCTCTCTTTCTGTCTCTCTGTCTGTCTGTCTCTCCTAACGTCTGTCCATACTTCTCTTCTGGGAAAGAATTTCCAGAAGGAGCCGGGCCCCAGGGGACACAGTCCTTCTGGACCCGAGAGACGCGTCCGGCAGGACACAGGCCACCAGAACCCCGAGGGGACGGGACAGGACAAGACTGTGTGGGACCAGGGACGGCCCCTGGCTTGGCAACAGCAAGGGGACCCAGAGCGTCCACACTGCAGACGTCAGGGCTGCCATCCGGATCCCGACCACGGGCTGCGTGTCCCCGTCACCCCCGGTCACACCGGCGTCCCCAGACCCTCGGTTCTCCACGTCAGGACACGCACTCGGTGGCCGGGCTCCGTGTCTCCCGTGGAGCCTCCTGCTCTCCCGGGTCCCCTGACGACACGGCGGGGACGACCAGGCACGCGACCTGTTCCTTCCTTGCTCTGCGTTCCCTCTTCCTGCCGAAGACAAACCAGCATTTTCCTTAATGTTTCTTCATTTTTGAGAAAAAGACAGAGCTCGAGCAGGGGAGGGGCAGAGAGAGAGGGAGACACAGACTCGGAAGCGGCTCCAGGCTCTGAGCTGTCAGCACAGAGTGGACGCGGAGCTCGAACCCACGAATGGTGAGCTCACGACCTGAGCCACCCAGGCGCCCCTATCCAACGTTTAATTTTTTTAATTTTTTATTTTATTTATTTATTTTTTTAAATATTGCATTTTTTTTTGAGACAGAGAGACAGAGAGCGAGCAGGGGAAGAGGCAGAGAGACACAGACTCCGAAGCAGCTCCAGGCTCCGAGCTGTCAGCACAGAGCCCGACGCGGGGCTCGAACTCACAGACCGACAGATCGTGACCTGAGCTGAAGCCGGACGCGGAGGCGTCGGAGCCCCCCGGGCGCCCCCGTATTTCCTTGTAAACCCACTCGCCCCTTCGTGCATGCCCTCCTGCGACCTCACCCCTGTACGGTGTCTGTGCAATTGAAGACACGGGATTTGTTTCCGGCGGGGCCGCCCCCAGTTCACCGAGGCATCGGGAGACGTGACTTTTCTCCCCGTGAAACCGTCGTGGTCAGGACCTTGGTCACGCGACCACGATACCCTGAGGCCCGTATCTCCCATGATTCTGGAGCAGGGACGCCCGAGATCCCGTCGCTTGACCCGTCCGTGCCTCGGTTTCTCCCTCTCCAAAACGCAGCTGGGGACAACAACCAACGCGAAGCACAAACGGGGTCACGGGGCCCCTTCCTCTCCGCCCTCCGCGTTTCTGAAAGCCCGAACCCGCTCCGTTGTGCGCATTTTGCCGTAATTAAAAAAAAAATCCTGGGAGAACAATAAAGTCTGAATAAGAAGGTTCCGGCACAGATGGGGGGCTGTGAAGACGGTGACTCGCAGGAACCAAGCGGGGGTCAGGCAGGGGGGGTGACCGGGGGGCACACGTGAATTGACACGGAATGAGGACTGGAAGGCCGGATCTGCAGGGAAAGCAGCCTGAGGAAGTGCATGTGCAAAGGTCCTGAGGCAGGAAAGAGCCAAGCTGTCTCCATCCGTCTGGGACTGAAGTGGGGAGGGGGAGGGGGTTGGGACCTGAGGGCCTGCAGGTTCCAGGTCATGCTGGGGACGTTGGGCTCCTCAGGGGGGACATTTGGGGACATGCAGGCTTCGGGGCATATTCTGTGTCAGTCCTGACCGCTCTTCCTTCTCGCCTGAGCCCCGGCCGACAAACCGGCTCGCCTGGGCCGCGGGCAGCGCTTCCTCGATCCCGACACAGCGTTCTGTTGAAGGCAAAGCAGCCCGGACTGGCGGCACCGCCCGCCGGCTCAGACGTGTCCTCTCTGAGGGTCCGAATCCTGAATTGGAATTAGCGCTCCTTCCGCAGGCAGAGGGGGTGGGGGCCGGTGCGGAGAGGAGAACACAGGCACGCCCTTCCCGAGTTCGGATCGGAACTCGCGTTTAAGAGAGTCCCGCGGTCCGGGCGGCTCTGCAAGGGCGAGCAGGCACACGGCCACGTGGGAGCTGTCGGGGACCCCCCCCCCGCGACGCCTCGGTGCGGGGAGCGAGCCCTGTTACCGCTGACACATTTATTAAATTACGGGAGCGAGTCGCGCCTGCGGGAACCAGCCATCATTTCCATGCTGTTTACACATTACAGGGTCCCCGGGGACCCCTTCCTCGGGTTATAAATGCATCAGACGCCTGCGAAAGCCCTCGCGACGGCCGTGTCGCCGAGCAGACGTGGATTAATTGATTTGTAATGCGGCGTGCGCGGGGCCCGGCACCCTCTCCGCGCGGACGGACGCGGCTCTGCGGATGCCGGGGACCAAATCGCACGCGCTTAACCCTCTGCCTCTGTGACGGGGGCTGTGGCTTCGGGGGGTCCCTAGCGCCCGGGGTGGGTTTTGTGGGTGGTGGTTTGTGGTCCGTGTGTTTGAAAACGCGTCCCGAATTGTCCGTAGAGAGTCGGGTAGGTGCCTGTCGCTCCCGAGCTTGCGATTTTATGGAAGGAAAACAACAGAACAGTGACCGTCTAAACAGGGTCTGCAGGAAGAGCCCGTCTCGGAGGCTCCCAGCGGCCCGGGGTGGGGGCAGAAATGCCCAGGTCACCGGGGGTCCTTCCGGCGATGACAGTTCTGTTCTCTCCCTTCCCTCTTTCTGTGTTGCCACCGCCCGACTCACCGTCCACCAGCACAGGGACCGGGGACGTGGCCGCGCAGAGAGGAAGGGGGCCGGCGTGAGAGTCAGGATTCCCGGGGACCACAGCCAACGGGCTCCCTCAGCATGAGCTGGTGTGTATGTGGACTGGTGTGTGTGCGTGGACTTGTATGTTGTCCGTCTGTGCGTCCATGCATCTACCATATCTGTCTATTTGTCTGTCTATCTATCTATCTACCCATCCATCCATCCACCCACCATATCTATCTATCTATCTATCTATCTATCTATCTATCTATCTATCTATCTATCTACTTACCTACCTATCCATCCACCCATCCATCCATCCATCCATCCATCCACCCACCCACCCATGCATCCATCCATCTACCCACCCATCCACCCACCATCCACCCATCCATCCATCCATCCGTCCATCCATCCACCCATCCATCCACCTACCCATCCACCCATCCACCCATCCACCCATCCATTCATCCATCCATCCATCCATCCATCCATCCATTCACCCATCCATCCACCCATCCATCCACCCATCTATCCATCCATCCATCCACCCATCCATCCATCCACCTACCCATCCATCCATCCACTCATCCATCCATCCATCCATCCACCCATCTATCCACCCATCCATCCATCCATTCATCATGTCTGTCTGTGTATCTATCTATACTGTCTATCCATCTATCCATCCACCCATCCTCCCACCCACCCACCCACCCATCCATCCATCCACCATATCTATGTATCTATCTATCTATCATCTATGTATGTATGTATCTATCTGTATGTTGTGGGTCACATATATATATATTATGTATATATATGTGTGGTTTGGGATCTGTCTCTCTCTCTCTCTCTATCCCTATCTCTCTATCTCTCTATCTCTCTATATCTGTATATCTATATATCTATATATCTATATTATTTTGATATCATCTTTATTCTAGAGATGGAAATTTATTTTAAGGAGTCGGCTCATGCAACTGTGCAAGTTCAAGTGCAAAATGTGGGCAGCAAACCGGCAGGCTGCAGATGCAGGGAAGGCCTGAGGTCACAGCCGCAGTCGCCGATGGAGGAATTCCCTCTTCCTTGGGCGAGGTCAGTGTTTGTTCTGGTCAGGCCTTCAACTGATTAGACGAGGCCCACCTGCACTGGGGAAGTCCGTCTGCTTTGCTGACTCCACCGACCGAAATGCTTACCTCGTCCTGAAAACAGCCTCCCACACACTCAGGATCATGCTTGGACCACAGGGGCCCAGCCAGCACACACATACGATTAACCATGACTCAGAAGATTTAATAACTCTTTGTAGAAATACTAAAGCCAACTTTTAGCGGATACACTAATGCAGGTCATCGGACAATACGGAGCAACGAGGTAGCTTGTTTCGCAGCTTTTCCGAAAAGGGAGAATTTGTCCTTGGACGTTCCCTGTGGGTTATCACGAGGCCGTGTTATTGCCGTTGGCGCACCCTGAGTGCTGCGTGATGCTTCAGGGCTTCCTGGGGGTTACGCCCTCTGGCTCCCGCCCCTGCCTCTGTCCCGGCTGGGAACGAGTGAGAGCCTTTGGAACAGAGCTCAGCGATCCGGTGTTGTGTGCAAGGCTGCCTGCCTGTCCCGGGGACAGAGGCCCCGGGGCCTTGGGACTCGGCTCACTTCTTGTTCCATGGGGTTGGCTTAACGGATGGGACCTGAGATCGTCCCCCATGGATCAGGGCTCCTCCCTGGATGGACCGGGGCCCCTCCCCTCCTCCCTGGAAGGACGGGGGCACCTCCCCTCCTCCCTGGATGGACCGGGGGGTACAGCACGGGATCCCCGAGAGTCCTCCAAGCACAGGCTCCCTGCACCGTTTGGGGAATGGTCCCTGGGGTCACACGAGGCCCGCCAGGCGGTGGGCAGGGTCCCGCCAGCCGATGCCACAGGCGTGCGGACACGGCAGGAGGACCCCGAGTGCCCCGCGCCGTACCCCCCACCGCACCTCTCGGGGCCCCGCAGGCCACGTGAGTGCGCAGAAGGGACACGGGAACGGAGGCCACGCGTGGCCTCAGGCACAACCGCTGTTCCTTGAGGAGCTGGATGCCGTCCTCGCCGCGAGCCCGTGAAGCCCAGCCCAGCTCTGTCGTCTCCTGCTTGGGGACGGGCTCCGCCGAGAGCCGTGTCCGGGCAGAGAACCGGACCGAAACGAACCGAATTCCATTGTGGGAAACGCGGGTCCAGGCAGAGGGCAGGCGCTGTTTCCCGTCCGCGTAGTCGAGCGCCGAGGCCTCGGGTGACCCAGCTCGCTGCGTTTGCAGCCCCAGCGGGCGTGAGGCTGCCGCCCGGGGCCCTCGTCCTGGTCCTTCTCGGGGCGACCGTCACACTCCCGTCTGGGGTTTGCTCGTCCCGCTGCAGGGAGCCGACTCTGTGCACCCCGCCTGCTGGTGGTATACAGTAGGCGCTGCATATGTGTTCGTCTCTCTATTTTACACATCTTACATGAGTTCGAATCCACGTTAAGCTCACTTTTCCGTGCAGGTTCTGGGGAGCGTTGGGCATTCTGCTTCCAGAACATTCTCATCCTGCAGGAGGAGACCCCGCCCCCTTTAGCAGCCCCCGTCCGGCCCCTGTGCATCACCCATGCCCCTTCTGGGTCTGGATTGGCGTCTTTGGGACATTTTCTACAAACCGGGTCACACAGGATGGGACCCTGGGAGTCGGGCCTCTGTCCCTCATATGTCTTGTCTGCTGCGTCCGGCGGCCGCGTCCTCGCCGCTGGGGTCATGCACCTGCTCCCAAACAGGCTGGTCGCTGTTTGGCCGCTCCGTTGCAACCCCACAGACACTATCGGAGCCTTTGTCACTGGGTCCCCAGACATTCCTGCAAAGCCTTGGCCCGGTGGGCAGCCGGGGCGGCCGGTTCCGCTTGGACCTCAGGATCCCTGTTCCCGGGGGGCTGACCGTCCGGGGCGCGAGGGCGGGGCGCTCACCCCAACCCGTGCGGGTCCAAACAGAGCGAACGCACACGAGCCTGTGGCCCGTGCAGGCCACGACCGCTCAAGACCACGGCCGGCCACCTGGGCACCGCGAGCCGGCGTGGCTCCGTCAGCAAGACGGGGTCTCTTCCGACCTCCTGGGTAATAAGATTGGGGGACACGCAGACGGCAGAGGGGGGGACCCCCTGGATTTCACGCCCTGTTCCCTGGGGACACGGGAGCCTCGTCTGTGAGGACACGGGACCCCGCTGGCCGCCGGGGGCGCGGTGGGCTTCACGGGTGGCGGGGGACGGTCGATGAAGAAGATGCAACGACTCGCAGCTGAAAGGCATCAGCCCCGTCCCCGCTTTGCAACGATCCTATTTCAGGGGATTCCGGGTGTCACACGAGACGGAAGACGGCAGCCCACGGGGCGGGGGACGGGGTGGGGAGGCTCCGAGAGGGAAACGCGGGCAGCTGGTAATTACGGCGCGGCCCCCCTCCCGCAGACGCAGAAAGGCCCCTCGACATCGCGGCCTGATTGCCGAGCGACGGTTGAGCACAAAATTGCTTTCACCTGCGGCCCATGTGCGAGCCGGAGAGGAAGCCGGGCCTTCGGAAACAGCTGGAAAAGACGGCCCGCGTCGGGGGGGAGGGGGGGCCGGGGCAGAGGGTTGATTGCAAACCGCATTTTCCGATAATTAGATCGATTAAAGACAGACGCACGTGCGTTCCGCGAGGGGAAGAAATTCGAATTAGGAGGGATGACAAAGGGGCCGGGGCGGGGACGGGCGGGCGGACGGACAGACGGAAGGGTTGTCCCTCCCGGGAGCGAGGCCTTCGGAGGAGCCCGAGGTCGGCGGGGACTCTGTCCCCACGCGGGGTCCTCTCGGCTCAACCGCACACATTTGGAGAGACTCGACCCCCCCCCCCCAGTCCCACCAGGGGAAGCGGCGGCAACTTTGGGGTTCCGGGCACGCTCCCCCCGATGTGTCTCAAGGTCGACTCGAGGACGCCGTGCTTCTCGGAGACGCTGTCCGGACGGGTCGCCTGGCCTTCTCTCTGCGCAGAGCATAGTAGATGCTCAATAAACAGGCCCGGCTCTTCCCAGAGCTCCCTGTGAGCTGGCGACTCCCTCCCCGAGCCTGGGTCTTGAGTTTGCCCGGAGCACAGGCGGGACTTTCCAGCGCCCCAGACACCCAGGGCCGATTTGGTCCTCTCCCGTTGCCGTCCCTCCCCATCTCCTGCAAACATTCCAGATCGAGAAAACTCAGGGGGTGACCGCGTTTCCTTCCCGAAAGCCGCGTGTGTTTGCCTCCGAAGGAAAATTCGGAAATGGAACACCGAAGGGGGAAGTGGCTTCTGTTGTTTCAGGTATAAAAATGCAGCTTCTGTTCCGTTTTCGGGAAGCCCGTCTGGGAGCGAGGGAAATGGGGGCTGCTCGGCAGCACGGCCTGCGTGGGCTCACCGCGGGGCGTCTCTGTGTCTCTCTCGGGGTGGGGGGGCAGCCAGCTCCGGGGACGGTGCTCCAGGAACGGTGCTCCAGGAACACAGGACTCAGGGTCCACCTGCCACCTGACGGGTGTGCGGGCTCCCGGCCCTGGGGACACACGGCAGGACACACCCAAGTGACGGACGAACTGGCAGAGGCTTAGCTCCGGGGCCGGGAGTGTGGTGGTCGTACACGCACGCAGCTGGCAGTGTGTGAACCAAGGGAGCCGCGGGGGGGACGCGTGTGTCCTCCTGGGGGCCACGAGGCTCGTGGTTGCTGTGCGGGCACGCCGAACACTGTGCCAGCAGCACCGGGGACACCGGCGGGCACAATGTCCCTTCTTGTGAGGAAGATGGATGGGGCTCGGCAAACCCCCAGCCTCGGCCCCGCCTGGACCTCAGACCCCCGGCCTCGGCCTCCCCCTGGACCTCAGACCCCCGGCCTCGGCCCTGCCTGGACCTCAGACCCCCGGCCTCGGCCCCGCCTGGACCTCAGACTCCCGGCCTCGGCCCCGCCTGGACCTCAGACTCCCAGCCTCGGCCTCCCCCTGGACCTCAGACCCCCGGCCTCGGCCCTGCCTGCACCTCAGACCCCCCAGCGTCAGCCCTGCCTGGATCTGAGACCCCCCCCAGCCTCGGCCCCGCCTGGACCTCAGACTCCCAGCCTCCCCCCTACCTGGATCTCAGACCCCCCCAGCATCAGCCCCGCCTGCACCTCAGACCCCCGGCCTCGGCCCCGCATGGACCTCAGACCCCCGGCCTCGGCCCCGCCTGGACCTCAGACCCCCGGCCTCGGCCCCGCCTGGACCTCAGACCCCTGGCCTCGGCCCTGCCTGGACCTCAGACTCCCGGCCTCGGCCCTGCCTGGTACCCCTGGACTCGGAGGGGATACATGCGTATTGTCATATCTGCCCTGTTTGTGGGATTTACCAGAAGAGGCAGAGTGACTACCGTGTGGAGAAAGGGTGACCTTCGGAGAAGAAACAGAGCAGCAGGTGTCACGGTGACCCGCCGTCTGGGTGCGTCTGACCAGGCCCCACCTGCACTGGGCAACTCTCCTTTCTCATATACAGACTTGCTTCTCCTGGTCACACCTCTCTTTTCTTTTTTTTTTTTTTTAAAGAATTTGTAATATTTTATTTATATTTGAGACAGAGACAGGGGGGCAGAGAGAGAGGGAGACACAGAATCCGAAGCATGTTCCAGGCTCCGAGCTGTGAGCACAGAGCCCGACGCGGGGCTCGAACTCAGAGACCGTGGGATCATGACCTGACCGACTGAGCCCCCAGGCATATGTTGTTTTAAATCGACAGAGGCTCGGGGGCACGGTACCCAGAAAAGGCAGTGGTTCCGGCCGTGCAGAACAGAAGGGGGTGCAGGCAGGGCTCGGAGGCTGAGGTTGGGCACTTCTGGGTGCAGCCTGGAGGCAGATGGGGCGCGTCCGGTGGGGGCTCCACACTCGGCCCCCAAGCAGGGCTCAGTAGTGCGAGGCCCCTGCTGACCCACCCTCTGCTTGTGACAACAGTCAATAAACTCTTATCAGCACCCGGGTCCGCCTGTGTGTACACGACCTGGGCCGTCCTGCCGTCCCCTGGTCCGCGGGGTCCTGAGGAGGCAGCTCTGGGTTTGTTTTGCTGTTGAAAGGGCACCGGTTCCCTGCGGGGCTTGGAGGAGGACCCCAGAGGGGGAGGAGAGCCTTCTCCCTGAGGCTTTGAAACCTGAGCCCACCGCCCTGCTCAGCGCCTCCCGGCCCTCCCTGCACAAAGGCTCGCCCTGGGGGCCCTATTGTGTGCCTGAGTCTCCGAGAGCTGAGCAGATTTCGGTGGAGCTTGGGGAAAGGACTGCGGGCCCTCCCGACACCCCCACACCCCCCCCCCCCCGCGGAGCCGAGGGGCTCCGTGCAGCCCCCTCCCTGGGTCCCTGCCTTCCAGGCTGCTCTGTGCCCAGGTGCCTTGCAAGCCCAGCTCAGACTCTGTCTTGCAACGTTGCGTGTTTGGCTTCCTTGAGATCGACCACGGCTGCGGCTGTTTTCAGGAGCAATAATTCACCATTTGGGTTACGTGGGTTTGATGTTTTTTTCTCACTGTGTAAAAGAAAATGTGCTATTATAGATAAATGCAAATTTTGCCATTTCATTCGTTTTGAAGCATATGGTTCAGCAGTGTCGTGCAAACCATCACCACCACTTCGTACTTCTAAGCGTTTCTGGGCAACCCAGACGCACATGTAGAGGCCCTCGGCGGGAGCTTCCCGTGACCCTCCGCCCCCAGCCCCTGGGGACCTGTGATCGACTTTTTGTCTTTATGGATTTTTCCATGGGCACATTTCATATGAATGGGATCGTGCGGTGTCTGTCCTTCGGCGTCTGGATTCTCTCTCTGAGCATCGTGTCCTCAAGGGTCGTTCCACGTTGCAGCAGGTGCAGACCACCTTCCTTGTCACGGCTGAGTTACACTCGATGTCTGGTGAGCCCCGCTCTGTATTCACCCCTCCCTCCATCCATCCATCCATTTGTCCATCCAACCATCCATTCATTTACCCACCCATCCATCCATCGATCCACCCATCCACCCACCCATCCATACATCCATCCACCCACCCATCCACCCATCCATCCATCCTTCTATCCATCCATCCATCCATCCTTCCATCCATCCACCCATCCATCCATCCATCCATTTGTCCATCCAGCCGTCCTTTCATTTACCCATCCATCAATCCATTCATCCACCCATCCACCAACCATCCACCCACCCATCCATCCAACCATCCATTCATTTATCCACCCATCCATCCACCCATCCACCCATCCACCCACCCATCCATCCATCCATTCACCCATCCATGCATGCATGCATCCATCCATCCATCCACTCATGCATCCACCCACCCACCCACCCATCCATCCATCCACCATCCACCCAACCATCTATCCATCCATCCATCCATCCACCCATCCATCCATCCATCCATCCACACATCCACCCATCCATCCATCCACCATCCACCCAACCATCTATCCATCCATCCATCCATCCACCCATCCACACATCCACCCACCCATCCACCCACCATCCACCCAACCATCCATCCACCCATCCATCCACCCATCCATCCACCCATCCACCCATCCATCCATCCATCCACCCACCCATCCATCCACCCATCCATCCACCTACCCACCCATCCACCCACCCATCCATCCACCCATCCATCCACCTACCCACCCATCCACCCACCCATCCATCCACCCATCTATCCATCCACCCATCCATCCATCCACTCATCCACCCATCCATCCATCCACCCATCCATGCATCCATCCACCCACCCATCCATCCATCCACCCATCCATCCACCCATCTATCCATCCACCCATCCATCCATCCACCCATCCACCCATCTATCCATCCACCCATCCATCCATCCACCCATCCACCCATCCATCCATCCACCCATCCATCCATCCATCCACCCACCCATCCATCCATCCATCCATCCACCCATCATTGGACATTTACCTTCTGACTCTTGTGACCAGTGTTCCCATGAACACAAGTGTTCAAATACCTGCTTGAGTTTCTATTGTCGATTCTTTAGTCGATTCCCAGGGGTGCCACTGCTGTGTCGTGTGGTTGTGCCGTGTGTCCCGTGTGGAGGGACACCCGCGTGGCTGCGCCACGTCCCATCCGTCCACAGTCCCGCATTCTCCGCACCTCCACCCGCATTTCCTATTTTCCATTCTCAAAAATTCCAGCCGTCCTCCCGGGCGTGAGGGGCCCCTCGCCGCGGTCCCGGCTTGCGTTCCTCTGATGGTCGGCGACGTCCAGCATCTTCCCGTGCGCAGTTGGGGCCACACGAACATCCCGTTTGGAGACATGGCCATTCACGTCCTCCGTGCGTATTTAAATTGGGTCTGTCTGTTTGCAGTGCAATCGCAACAGTTGCTTATGCGGTCTGGAGACTAAACCCTCATCCCACGTACGACTTGCAAATATTTCCTCGCGTCGTGTGGGTTTTCTCCACTCTTTGTTATTCCTTGCACTGTCTTCGTGGCGTCCTTTGATGCGGGGATGGTTTAAATTTTAATGCAGTCCAATTTATGTGTATTTCTTTTTTGTTGCCCGTGCTTTATTCGCGTCATGTTTAAACGGGCTGCGCTTAACCGCAGCTCTCTGCCTGATTCTCTGCTCGAAAGCATCGCGGGAAACATCGACGGCCCTGGGGCTCCTGCGGGCAGGACCCTTGCTCTCCCCGCCCGCACAGCGGGATGCCCGTGTTCTGGGTTTTTGAAACGAGTTGCAAGCCCGACCGACGTACGCAGAACGGAGCCGGTGTTTGAAACCGGCCGTCTGCACCGGACCACGGTGGCCCCGGAGGTAAGAGCCGTCCCCGCTGGGATGCTGCCGGGAGTGACCGTCAGGCTGTGGTTTACCTGCAAGTGTTAAAAAAAGAAAGAAGATTGCAAAGGCCGAGGTGCCCTAGAGATTGGTTTTTCGTCACTCACTGTTTCCGTTTTCGGAGCAGCTTTCAGAGACTCAGAGGGCATGGAGGAAGGAGCCCCGTGGCCCCCGTTTGTGCTAGGATTCACGCCGTGCTGGCGAGGAGCCCCCGTGGGTGATTCCCGGCTGCAGCCCAAGGCTCCGGGCCGTGTTTGCTCTCGGCGTGGTGCACTCCGTGGCGTTCCGGCAGATGGATAACGGACGAGGCCGTGGCTCCGTCGTCACGACGTCGTGTGCACGGGCTCCCGGCCCGGACGCCTGCAGGGGCCTCGCCCTCCTCTTCCGAGAGCCCTTCCTTCACTTTCTCGCCCGTCTCCGTGGACCGGGCGGGCGGACGTGGCTGCGAGCAACCCGTTCTCGAAGACCCGCCGATCCCCACGAGGCTGTGAGGAGTACGAGAAACATCAACAGAGCGAATCCACGGTCGGAAGCCCCACGGACGTGATCAGACACGTGATGAACCACAAACCTCCACACGTGGACAGAGTATTTGTCACCCGCCAGAAGCAGGCGAAGGAAGCACGCTTCTTCAGAGCGTTTGCTTAGCTGCCGCCGGCCGGGGCGGGTGCCGCCATGTGCGTTGGACGCAAAGCGGTCAACGGCAGTCTCCTGGGTGTGAGGGGTGGGGACCCGTGGCCGTCCGTGGCCCGGGCTGCCTGGTGGCAGTGTCGCGGAGGCCGCAGGCGGGTCACGTCCGCCGGGGGTCGGCACCGGCAACTCCTTAATTGCAGAGTCACCCCCACGAGGAAGGACTGTCCCCAGGAGGAGAGTCCCACTGGGCTGGGGACACGCGTGGGTTCTCTGTCGTGTGGGGACAGTGGCCGAGGCCCAGGTGGACAGTCCGATCGACGTTTCCCAGCCTCCGCGTTCCCGAACCCAAGCCCTTTCCGAACGCAGGTCGGGGAACTAGTGGGTTTTGAACAACTGACGGACGCCACGTGTTTGCCCAGTGGCCGGTGTGCAAGAGCCACGTGTGACACACACTCACGAGCCCTCTGCTACTCACAGACCTCGAGGGCGTCCCACGCGTCCCCGGGGCTCGGAACGGCCGCGTTCCTGCTTCGGGCTTGCCGTTCCTGGGCACTAATGTTCCACGTCGCTCCGTCCCGCCACGGAAAGCCGGGAGCCACGGAGAAAAGACGTCCACAGACACACGTCTCGAGCTCGCACATGCCGGTTTGATTTCTTTTTTCCCTTTTTTCCTAGATTTCCCTCTCGACCCCTCGCCCTCCAGAATGCAAAATCGGCCATGCTTTTTGTGGTTTGAACCCCGATGGCCGTTTCCCAGAAAACTGGCGAAAAAACGCATCTGTCTCTGCGCGTGGACGGTTCCTGGGAGTCCCGCCGTTTCTCCACATGGCCGTGAACGCCGACGAGGGATGCGTGTTTCTTTATTTTTTATGTTTTGCCACGTTTCAGACCCCGGCACGTATCATTTCCTTCGCTTTTCCTTTCAAAAATCAAATTACGATGTGACATTCAATAAAATATCTTTTGTGCAGATGTAAAAACAGGACCCTTGCAGTCCTGACAATTCAGCTACACGGTGCCACACGCCTCCCGTGATACACTTTATGGGTTCGCTTTTATGTCAGCTTCTCCTACGTATATATATTTATTATTATTTTTTTTAAAAAGCCCCGTTATTTATTAATAGCCTTCTATGTTTTAAAAGTTTCTTTTTCTTGTGTGGAGAAAAAAAAGTCATTTGCCTTTTAATGGGGTGTCAGGTTTGTTTTCCAAACCTTGTAAAAGGGTTATCGTCGTTACGTATGGACGAGGGCTCTCTTCAGAATCAATGAAAACTGTGTTTTGCGAGGTAATTCACGGCCCTCCCTCGGCGGTTCCGAGGAAAACTTAATTTCACCATTTTGCAAAGTGGAGGGGTGGGACCTTTCTCCACGGTTAACTATTTTCACATGGAGGCAAACGCCGCCCCAGCCCCTCACACGTACTAAATAACCCGCAGGCCGCCCGCGGCCGGGGCGTCTTGGCAGCGCGGTGGGGGTCAGAGCTCGCGGAGGTGTCCGGGTCAATCAGGGACGCCGTAAACCTGCCGGCAATTAACTCCCCCCTCCCCGCCCCCTCCTGCCGGGCGCCCGGCCCAATGCTCAGAGCGGAACAAGAGCCCGGAAGACCCCGGCTCTGCTGCCGACCGGGTTCCGTTCCACGGGGGCCACGAGTGGGGAGTCTTGGCCGTGGGGGACGCGGTCAGTGACCACCCAGCTGGTGCGAGCCCACACGAGGGTATTTTATCCGTCCTGCCCACTCAGCGACGGGCCATTCTCGGTGCACCCCCGTGGGCTCAGGGGACCCGCCATCCCCACGGCGGTGCGCGCTGCGGCCGGTCAGCCTGCACGGTGGCTGGTGTCAATTGTGAGTGTCCGAAGATGGGCTGATCCCCTTCCTCGGCGTGGGGCTGAGGCGGAGGGGACTTTGAGGAGCCATTCACCAGAAGGAGCGGAGGGCACACATCCGGGAAGGAGGGGGTTGTGTGTGGTTTCCTGCATGGAGGCGTGGGCACGTGTCCAATGAAGTGGCAGTGGTCCCCCGTCCACGTTTAGGCAGGGAGAGAAAGCAGTCCCTATCATAGGAGCAGGTGCCCGGCCCCCACAGGTCTAGGCTCAGTCAGGCTGTTTGAGGAGGGAGACCGTATCTACGCCCACGTCCACGCCCACGCCCACGTCCACGTCAGTGTCCACACCCACGTCCACGTCCACGTCCACGTCCAGGTCCACGTCTACATGCACGTCTATGTCCATGCCCACGCCCACGCCCACGTCCGCCTCTATATTTCAATGCCGTCAGTATCTATGTCCACATGTGCTACAGGGTCAGGGTCTCTGCAGACGTTGACTGATGCTCTGTCCCAAACACCCAAGCGTGGGGGACGGTGGCTGGAGCTGCAGGCTCACATCTGCCCCTGGGATGCCCCGGAAGGGTGTGAGCAACACACGGTGAGGTCCTCAGTAGGTGGAGGTCCTTCCAGAGGAGAACAGCGTCCCTTACAAACAAGAAGCGTGCGGGTCTAGGAAGCTTCGTGAACCGACAGCTATGTGCGCTCCCTGCTGGAGCCCGAGTTCGGGGGCGGTCACGTCCTGGGCTCGCAGGAGCAGGAGCAGCCGGCCTTGGGGGTGAGCAAGTGCGTGGGTTTGGAAATTGGGAAGCAGGAGCGTGAGTGGGGAGCGAGTTCCTACAGCTGAGGGAGCTGAGTGTCCAGCCAGGGGTGAAGGAGGCGGAGGCCCGACCTGAATCACCAGAACAATCAGGAGGGGTGCAGACCCTCCCCGCGACGTCCTGGGTACCCCGGGCCCTGGGGAGGGCATGGAGAAGGCGCTATGGGGACGGCGCTGGCTAACATGAGGGGCACGGGGGAGTTCCCCTAGACCCTCAAGCCAACACTTGCCCGTCCCTGCAGGAGGATGGGGATGGGGCTACGTTCCCTGCATCCTGGAAGGGCCGCGTGTCTGGGCGTGGCAATGAGAGGCGGGATGGAGGGCCCACACGCGGGCACGCCCCACACATGTTGTATCCGGGGTGCATACGTGGGGAGTAAAGTATTAAGGAGACAAAACTAAGAAAACTGTTACCATAGAATCCCGGATATAGTCTCCATCCTGCCTGGGATTGAGGAGAGGCACGTGGGCAGTTTTTATACACTACGGTTGTTCTAGTTCAGGAAGATTCCTCAAATTCTACATCGGTTTAGTCTTTGTATGAAAAGAACCACCAGGTCAGGGGTTTAAAACTATAGGAATTTAGTTGCTGCCAGTCTTGGAGACCAGAAGTCTGAGACCCAGGCGGGGCAGGACCCCTGAGATCCAGGCGGGGCAGGGTCGTGCTCCCTCCCAAGGCTCCAGGGGAGGGTCCTTCCTACATCTTGCAAGCTCCTGGGCTTGTGGCTGCATCCTCCCGTCTCTGCCTCCATCTTCACATGGCTTCTCCTCTGTGTCTCTGTCTCCTCTTCTGTCTCTTACGAGGACACCTGTCCTTGGATTCAGGGCCGCCCTGACCCAGAAGGGTTTCATGTTAACTTACATCTTAATCACATCTGCAAAAACCCTATTTCCTAAAAGGATCATGCTCTCAAGCTCAAGGGGCTACGACTCCAACGTAACTTTTTGGAGGGCCCCGTTCAACCCCCAACACTCTTCTGTATGTCTCGTACACACGGAGGGCCGGCAGGTGATGGAGTAACTGTGTGCTGGACTCGGCTGTCCTGACTTCCACAGACTGAAGATACAGACGGCCAACTGGGAAGATACGTGATGTCTAACTTGCCCCGGAAAGATACAGTCTCAACAAGTCACTGTTATGAAAAGGTTTTCTCGTCTTCTCGCTTCACGGATGGGATGCTCTAGATTGCATTTTTCTTTTGCACCAAGTCCGTGTGATCTTAGCTAAGATAAACTTTCATCAAAAGACTAATGAACAGAAAGTTTGAAGAAATAGATTAATCACCAAATAATTGTGTTCGGAGTGCGTCCAAGTACCGAAAATCAGGGCATTAGCAGAGGAGAACATATTTCAATATTTATGAAGCAATTTTTCTATAATTAAGAAGAATTCTGTAATAGGTTTTTATTGTTGTCATTCTTTTGAATCTTAATCCATAAATTGTTACCAAATCATTAAAAGAAAAATGTGTAACTCCGACGTGAATATCTTCCCTTTGATGAGCCTGGCGGTACACCGGTTGTTTTAGGTTTTTGGATCACGTTGGAAGATAAATAGAGGCCATTAGAAGTTTCTGGCTAATTAGATTCTGGAAACAGAGTTGCAAAAAGAGGCAGGTAACGGACAGAGAAAGCGATCCAGCTGACAACACGAGCTGGGGCATGTGTGAGTTGCCCACTTGCTCGTTGGTTCAGGAGGAAACGTATTTTGTGCTGCAGACATTTCGGGGGTAGAATGGGGAGGGTCGGGGGGGCTCGTCTCCATCAGGAAGGAAGGCCTTCCACCTCACCGACTCCAAAGCTGTTTTGCCCCAGGATGGAGGAAACAGGAAGATGGAGATTTCTGGGGAAAGGAGATGGCCACTCAGGCACGGTTCCAGGCGAACTTGTCCTGGACGGGGGCCAATAGGAGGCTCCTCCCAGGGGTCTCCAATTGGAGGGACCGTGTACCCAGGGTTCTTCAGAGACACAGAAAGAATATGAGGGATGGATGATAGATAGATAGATAGATAGATAGATAGATAGATAGATAGATATGATGGATGGATGGATGGATGGACAGATGGACGGATACATAGATATGATGGATGGATGGATAGATAGATAGATAGATAGATATGATGTGTGAATGGACGGATGGATGGATGATTGGATGGATGGATGGATGGATGGATGGATGGATGGATGAATGGGGTGGATGGATGGATGGATGGATAGACAGATAGATAAGATAGACATGATATATGGGTGGATAGATGGATGGAATGATAGGTAGTTAGGTAGGTAGGTAGGTAGATAGATAGAGAGATAGATAGATAGACAGACAGACAGAATGGATGAATGGATGGATGGATGGATGGACAGATAGATACATAGATACATAGATACGGTGGATGGATGGATGGATGGATAGATCCAAGTTTCAGTCCAACGGCAGGAAAAGATGGAACTCAGTTAGAAAAGGAGCAAATTACCCGCTTCTTCTGCCTTTTTGGTCTACGCAGGCCTTCGCCTGATTAGACCAGGCCCACCCACACTGAGCAAGACCATCTGTTTGCCCAGCCCACCGATTCAATGTTAATCTCATCCAGAAACACCCTTCCAGGCACAGCCAGAGTCGTGTTTATGCAAACATCTGCGCGCCCCGTGGTGCAGTTGAGTTGACACATCCTGCCAACGCTCGCATACCCCAACGACACTCAGCACCGTTTCCCTCTGTCTGCCCCGTTTTTGTCCGAGTCCTTCAACGCCCTGGAGACGTTTTCTGTGAGCTTCGGTGTTTCCCGTCAATGGGCCATTATGTCGGCCACGGCCAATCCCTGTAGGATGAGGGGGACTGAGTGCGGGGAGGCCGACCCTCGCTGGCAGCCGTGGAAGCAGAGACAACGCGGCGTAGGACACGGAGGTCGGCACGGGGACGAAGCGTCCTGGTCCCCTTCACTCGCCTCCTCTGTCTTGGTCGCTGTTGGAACAGAACGGGTCTGTGTGGTGCACGCCCCGGGTCCCATGGGACTCACTCACTGGCTCTGCACGTCCGTTGCAGGAGGTAGGTAACAAGGTGTGTGTCGTTATTAACACATGGGCTCAGGGAGCAGGAGTGTATACAGTATGCGAGCTGCCTTTTGTGTTGACAAAATAAAAAGGCAAACACTTCGGTGGCCATGCAGGGCGTGGACCGCGTGCAGCCTTCCCCGCTGCCCCAGGAAGAAGGACGGGCGGAACTTCGCAGCTGGCTGAGACGCTGGGGTCCTGCGGGAGCCCTACAGCTGCGCCGAGCAGTGCGTCCCGGAGAACGAGCGAGTGCGGCAAAATCGAGGGGTCCTGTCTGCACCCCACGCCCCAGAAGCAGGCTAACGCGGCTCGAACAAGTTCCCGTGGGACCGCGCCATCCGCCAGCACAGCCCTCTTGCCCGCTGGCCCGAGGGGTTTTATCCGAACACATGGGAGCTGGCGGGGCCGACCCGGCCGGGCGGAGTCCGCAGCCCGAGGTATCCTGGGGGAGCTCTCTGCAGCAAAAGAGCGAAACATGCAAACATGCATGGAACCGGTTCCCACGCGATTAAGTGGCCGCCCTGACGTGCGTAGCTGGCTGACGGGGCCGTCCAATTCCCGCGAGCGAGGTTCACGGATTTGTAGACAAACTACCTCCCGGGGCTCACACGGGAGACGTGTTCCTCGGGGCCGAGGTCGGGCATCAGATTGTCCCGGGACCTCCCAGTGTCATCAGGACCAGATGAGTCCCGACCTGCCATGGGCTGCGTGATGGTCGCCACATACACCGCAGGATGCCCGGTCACACGTCAGTTTCAGAGAACGTTTTTTTTTTCCCCCCCCAGTAAAAGAGTGTCTCAGGTGTTGCAAGGGGTATATTTCTACTAAAATAACCACATAATTCGTTTTTCTGAAGTTCAACTTTTACTTAGTCACCCTGTACTTTTACTCGGTCAAAATGGCAATCTTAATAAGGCTTTTTCTTCGTCACGACCTGCACACATAAGGCCTCACACAAAATATGCCTTCTGGATACAACTTACAGTGAATGGGCACATTGGATGGTAGGACCCTTCCATCTAGATCCGTCTGTCTGTCTATCCATCTATCTATCCATCCATCATGTCTATCTATCCATCTATCCACCCATCCATCAAATGTATCTATCATCTATCCATCCATCCATCCATCCACACATCCATCTGTCCATCCATTTGTCCATCCATCCATCCATTCCTCCCCTACATCCACCCATCCATCCATTTGTCCACCCATCCATTCATTTCTCCATCCATCCATCCATCTGTTGACACATCCATCCATCCATCCATCCACCCACTCATCCATCCATGCATCCATCCACACGTCCATCATATCTATCTATCCATCCATCCATCTATCCATCCATTCTTTCTATCTATCTATCTTTTCATCCATCCATCCATCCATCCATCCATCATATCTATCTATCTATCTATCTATCTATCTATCTATCTATCTATCTATCTATGTTTCTATCCATCCATCCATCCATCCATCATATCTATCTTTCCATCCATCCATTCATCCATCCATCCATCCACCCACCCATCCACCCGCCCATCCATCCATCCATCCACCCATCCACCTATCCATCCATCCATCCATCCATCCATCCATCCATCCATCCATCCATCCAACCATCCATCCATCCATCCATCCATCCATCCATCCATCCATCCATCCATCCACCTATCCATACATCCATCCATCCATCTACCCACCCATCCACCCACCCATCCATCCACCCACCCATCCATCCATCCACCCATCCATCCATCCATCCATCCATCCATCCATGTATCCATGCATCCATACATGGGTGAGAGAAAATGAAATCTGCTCTCTGTACCCAAATGCCATCCCTGGGGCTGTCTGTTCCAGAGCCAACCTGTCCCTCTGGCTTCATAACTCAGGCTTGAACACCCTGGAGGGTGGGACACAGGGCAGGAGTTCTCCAGTTCTGAGTCTGCCGTTCCCAGCCAGCAACTCCAATGGGGTCAGTTCCACTCCTCAGTCTACTGGTTCCCCACAAGAAACCCTGATGGGGTCAATTCCTGCCTCGTAACCCCGTGACGTAATCGTGTTTTCGGACAGCCCAGCACATGGGAAGTAACTCATATCGCGGAGCTAAGCTTCCTTTGGGCCCTGAAGTGTAGGACGTTCAATATTGTGTTTTCCCGCCTCGCCCTCAAGCTCCTAAGAGTCCATGGATGGTGTTTCTGCTCCTGTCCGGACCGGAGCGAGCAGCACATCGTGGGTCTTCACCGAAGCCGTCAGCGGAAGCGTGAGTCTGTGGTCTTCTCCGCAGACTTTCCGGGAGCTGCGTTCCACGAAACGTCAGTTGGTTCTCTGGACGAGGCTGCCACGATTCACTCAAGATGAGAAATGGAATCCGTGTCACGTGTGGCCGGTTCCAGCTCTGTTCTGTCACTGGGCTGGTTTCCGGCCGGGGGAGGGCGAGGCGTGTCCCGCTGAGGCGGGTGTGGCCCTTGGGGGATGCAAGTCCCCAGACTGTCTGGGGACGGTCCCCGCACGGGTCCGTGGGGCCGTCTCCGCCAACGGGCTCCCCCGGCCAGGAGTCCATTTCCCGAGCTTCTGCTTCTCCCCGTAGTTAATAAATCAGGACGTAGATGAGAGACTCATGCCTAATTTCCCGCAGCCGGTGCACAGTGTCGGAGCCCATAAACCGCGCCGGGGCTCGGGCTGTGAATTTCCCGATACTGACAACTCCAACAGCTCGGAGACCCTAATTATAAGTTACAAGTGTCTTAGGGGTTGTTCTTCTGACATAAAACTAATTTCATGTTTTTATTCATAATGTGGGAGAGATGAGAGGCAAGCTTCGGAGGGCACTCCCGGAGATATCACAGGACCCGTCTCCCAGCAGTAATGAGCCGAGACGGCACTCTTCGCGCTTTGTTGCCGCCGGACGCGCCTTGAGTGGCTTCTGACAAGCTGACCTCGCCTCTGCTTTGCCCAACGGTCTGTGCGGGGGTCCAAGCTGAGGACTTGGACCCTGTTTGGCCCCAGAGCCGTCGTGTAATGGCGTCTCCACGCCCAGACCTGCGGCAAGTGTGGGGACATCCTGCCCCAGAGGGCAGCCACTCCGCGAGTGTCCTGGGGCAGCCGTAACAACGTGGCCCTCACTAGGGAACTTAAAACGGCAGAAACTCATCCTCTCTTAGCTCTGGAGGCCAGAAGTCTGAGATCCAGGTGGGGCAGGACCCCTGAGATCCAGGCGGGGCAGGACCACTGAGATCCAGGCATGGCAGGGCTGCTGAGATCCAGGCGGGGTCACTGAGATCCAGGCGGGGCAGAATCCCTGAGATCCAGGTGGGACACAGCCGTGCTCCCTCCAGAGGCTCCAGGGGAGGGTCCTTCCTGCGTCTTCCAGCTTCTGACGGATGCCCCAATCATCCCTTCACTTCTAAATGGATTACCCCAGTCTCTGCCTCTGTCTTCCCCGTCTCTGTTTCTGTGAAGCCTCTCTCATTGAGATAATGATCCCAGCCACTGGGTTTGGGGTCTTTGCGAATCTGGGAAGACCTCACCTTGATTTATATCCCAACCACCCCACGAAGACATGATTTCCAAATGCATCCTATTTACAGGTGCTGGGGGTCAGGACGTGTGAACGCGTTTTTGGGTGGGGGCACCATTTGTACCTAACGGCGTGTAGGTACAACTCTTGCGTCTCTGTCTCCTGCGGTTTTATTCCCATGGTCTCTGCTTGAAGATCCCCGCGGCCGGACGATGAGTTTGTGGAGGGTGCACAATACAGAGAGGAGAAACCGTGGTCGGAGCGAGTGTTGCTTTGGTGTGAGTGACGGGAACCGTGACCACGTCCCCGAGTCAGGAAAACGGAGACGTTGGTCTGGATTTTGTACGAAATTGGGAAATCACTTGATCTTGGCTCTTCCCAACGTGAGCGTTGGTAGGAAACGAGGAAAGAGAAGCTAAAACCACAAGAGGAAGCCTCCACGCTCCACCAGAGTGGCTAAAACCGGAAGGATAGATAGTGTCGTGTGTTGGCAAGGCTGGGGAGCAACCGGAACTCTCCAGAGCTGTTGGAAGGAGTGTAGGTCCGGACAACCAGCGTTGGGCATGCGCTTGGTCCACGCCTTCTGCAACCGTGCGTGCAAACCCAGCAGAGAGCCATGCGTAGACGTGCCCACGACACGGCAGAGGAGACACCAAACACGGCCCCAGTTCCTGGACACCGTACAGTCCTTGCCCACCTTGGATGCCTGGATGGAAAACAGCCACGATGGACGTGAATTACGATTTGGGTGGCATTTATCCCTTCACATTCGCTTGAAAATTAAATTTCTACAAATTGATAAATCAGAGATGGTGAGGACTGAGGAGAACAAAGGGGTGCTGCCTCCAGGTCCCTTAGTGTCCTCCGGAGCTGAGACAGCATCTGTGACCACGTCCTCAGACAGTAGCTATAAAGCTTCTCCGTTGGAAAGAACTCATGGTGAACAGGGGCCACGGAGGGGCCGAGCCTGCGCTATGTGTCCGGAGGTGCGGTTCAGACATAGCAAACACTTCCAATTTACGTGAAATACAGCCCACGTGCATCCCTGTCCGCTAGTCCCTCTCAGAAGAAGGGGCAAGCGTAGTACTTAAAAATAACAGAGATGTTTACAGTACGAAGATACGTAGACACTTACATGAAACAAACATGGTGGCCCAACAAAGAAAACCCTTATTTTATTTTATTTTATTTACTTTTTAAATTTTTTTTTGTTTTAATGTTTATTTATTTTTGAGAGAGAGAGAGACACAGAATGTGAGCCACGGAGGGGCAGAGAGAGAGGGAGACGCAGAATTCGAAGCAGGCTCCAGGCTCCAGAGCCGTCAGCACAGAGCTGGACGCAGAACCTGATGCGGGGCCCGAACTCGTGACCCTGAAGATCATGACCTACCCGAAGTCAGACACCCAACCAACTGAGCCCCCCAGGCGCCCCAAGCCTTCTTTTAGACCGAGAGAGTTTGTGGTCTGACCCAGCGGCTGTAACACACTTGTGAAAACAGCGCCTCTAACTGGCCAACAGGAGCAGACGGCCGGACGTCTTGCAAAACCTCCAAGATTTGAGAAGAAAGTCAGAGAAATATTCTGTGGCTTGGGAAAGCAGCGAAGAAAAACAAAATGGAAGAGAAAGCAAAACGAAAAAGCAACCCATTCTCCACCGGACGGCCCGCCCTTGAGCCGGATACGTTCCTCCAAAACTCATCTCGGTTAGACGAGACAAAACAAGACAAGACAACAGCCGCGGGCACCAAAGAAAGCACCACGGAGCATCCTTTGCCGACGCAGAAGTTGCTCGGCCGACACTCCTCACATCCAGCGGAATTCAGAACACGGCCACGTCTGCACTTCCTTTCAAGACTCCTGGCTCGCGCAGAAAGGGGCCGTGCGTCTCGGACCCGCATAGCGGGACTCCAATCAGAAAAGATAAGAGCATGTTTAATTGATTAGCCCGCGTCTGCGCAGCGCTTTGAAGGTGAGAGGCGCAATATTATTCTAATGATGAAGAAAAAGCTGTGATCTTCGGAGAATTATTCTTCTCCTCTGACCTGCTTTTCCAGTTTGGTCTACGCTACTCAAGGCTACCGCGGGAGCGTACGAATTACGGGTCCCGGCCGGGGGTCCTTCGGCAGGCTTCTCGGGGCAGGGGGGAAGCGTCTCCCAACGTGGAGAGCCATTCCTCCAAGCGGGGGGGCTGAGCGCGGCTTCGAGGCGGGGAGCCCACGTCCACCACCCTTCTGCATGGCCAACTCCAACATGGCGCCGGCCGGCGAGTCCGCTTCTGGATGTCGGGTGCTCGTCTCCCTTCCTCCGAGACGCACTGGCTCGTGGCTCTTCAGGTGGACACTCCACGTCCCCAGGCGGGCCCTTCCCGCCCCCTGGGGCGCCCGGCACGCGCCCCGATGTCTCTCTGAACTTTGCGGGTTTCCATCAAACGCGACAGTCATCATGACGCAACTGTCTCCCCGTCTGCCTCCCGCCCAGAGCCTCCGTGCGCCCAAGAGCCGGCTACTGTGATTTATTTTCGTTTCCGTAATGGTTGGGTTTAAGTATTCAGAGCACTCTTCGGTTTAGAGGAAAACGGGGCCGGAAGGAGACACCCCCTCCTCACCCCTTGCCGCAATTTGCTACAGTTGGCGCGGCGATGTGGGGGCGCCGGTATTAACCAGAGCCCGCTGTTTCCATGGCCCCGAACTTTGGTCTGCTGGGGGCCCCAGAGAAGATGGCGGGGACGGAGGAGCTCCCTGAGGTCTGGGGGGTGGCTCGCGTGGGTCCCTCCCTCATACACCCCTCCCCGGGTACCCCAAGAGCCCCTCACCTTCCTGTCCTCAGCTCTCACCCTTACGAAAGAATGGTCTCATCCTTAAGCTGGGGGGTGAACAGGTGGCAAAGAGAAGCCAAGCGCAGCCCGATGACGTGTCCTCATGGGCCACCCTGTCCCGAGAACCTTCTAGTGCCCCTGGGGGAACCCGGGAGAGCCCCCAGGGCCTCCCTGTGAGGCACCCCCAGCTCCTGTGATGTACCCCCCCCAATTCCGCTCCTGTGAACGGGCACCTCCTCCAGCCCACAGCTGGTTTTGGGGACCGGGCGTCACGCCCGGGCACTGCAGAGTCTGGGGTCCTCCTCACAGCCTGCGAGGCGAACCCGTCTGTGTTCCTGCGGGAACCGGGTCCCCCTTGTTCCTGCAAAGCCCGCCTCCCAACTCTCTGGGGTTCACCTCTGTGCTGGGGTCCAACGCTCGCGTGTCCTCCGGGGCCCGTCCCCGGGCGGTCGGAGCCGCCGTCGCAGGGTGGGAATCCCTCCCCACCAAGGGGACGAACGGGCCCAGCTTCCCAACAGCCCCCCAGCCCGGCGCAGTCCCAGGCTGGCGGTTCCTCGCAGGTCCATAAAACAATTAGGGACGGAGTCACAGTATCGCTGCAGAGTGCAGTTCGGATGAACGCATCAATAATTTAGGTGAGTCTCTCTTCAGTCTTCGGAGCCCCTGCCACGACGCGGTGGTCTTGCCGTGACGGCCGCCCGGTCCCCGCCGGAGAAAACGCTCCCCCGTCCGACCGAGGGGCTGGCGGGCTGCAGGGTGCTGAGGGACGCGGCTACTAACGAGCCGATTAGCATAACCCATGGTGATGCCGGATCTCAGGAAAGTTCATCCCCGCAACCGAACGGGACCGGGGGACGGCCTTGAAGATTTTACGAGACAATAACTATCCATTTGATAAGCAATTAAAAACATGTTTGGAGACACGGGGCGGGAAGACCACGGGGTGCGGGGCGGGAGGGGTGAGGTCACGCTTGCCCGCTGAGACCCGCTCCAACTGGGCACGGGCGACCTCAGGAACCGGGGGCGGTTATCCGGAAGCTTTGGGGTCCACAGAAGACAGCTTTCACTTGGAATGTCGGGGCCAAGGATGGGGAACCTGGGGACAGGGCCCCTCCGTGGCCTCCTTCCCAACCGGGGGCCTCGCTTCTGGGAAATCACGGGAACCACTTGGACCTGGATACGAGCATTAACGAATATTCATTGCAAGCTTTTCGTGTTTGAATTTCTAAATCTTTCTGTGACATGTATAGATAGATAGATAGATAGATATAAATAATTGAACTTTAGCCGTTTTTTCGTGTAAAATTCTGGGGCATAAAATACAATCCCGGTGCCGGGTGACCGTCATAACCGCCCATTTTCAGACGTCTATTCTGTTGTCATTAAACATTAAACCCTCGTATGATTCCCCTCCCCCACCCCTGGGGCCCACTGTCCTGCTCTCTCTCCGTCCGGATTTGTTCCCAGTGCGTCCTACGAGCCGCCTCACCAGGATGGGTGTTTCGTGTCTGGCTACTTTCACCAATTTCAATGTCCTCCGCGTTTGTCCACGGGCAGCGGGTGCCGGAGCGAGTTTCTTCCTGACGGAGTCACATTCCCTCCTGTGGACCGAGCCCGCTCCATCCGTCCATCCGTGGACACTTGGCTTGCTGCTTCTCCCTGGCTTCTCCCTCGCGGCTGCAGTGAACACAGCTGTATTCGGATGTGTCTGCCGGCTGGTCTGCAATTCTCTCGGTAGCTACTTTAAATCCAATTTCTAAGTCCTGCGGTATAGACACCTGAGGTTTGGGTGGCCGCTGTAGACTTTCAGGCCGCTGTAATCTTCGTCAAAGCCGAGAATGCCGGGAGTGACCAAGATGTTCCCCCCAAAATCTAGAAATTTCAGGAATGCTAAGTGTCCTGTTACCAACCTGAAAACAGGAAGAAAAAAAAAAGGCAAGAGTGGGTTTCTAGTTCTTAGAATTTTCTGCTGCCCATCTGGGGATGGAACGGGTGAAATGTGGGAGACAGAGAGAGAGAGAGAGAGAGAGAGAGACGGTCACTCGGGGTCCAGGAAGCCCCCCGAGCTGGGTAAGTGGGTTGACCGGGCGGGGGTTCCCCTGCGCCCGCGGCCGTGCGCTCCGGGGCTGGGCCTCGCGTGCGTCCGGCTCGGACCTTCCCGACAGCAGAGTCCGCACGACGTGGGGACACAAGTCGGTTTCCGAACGCGTCTTGGGGGTCCCGCCGATCCGATTGGACGAAGCGCCAGGGCGCGCGGCTCTGGGAGCCCCCGTGTCGCGCGCGGTCCGCCGTCAGGGCAGCAGGCCGAGGCCCGGGGGCCCGGGAACAGCTCTGGGGTGCGCGCCTGCAGCTCTGTGCGCCCCTGGCGCACAGGGCGCTGAGGTAGCGCCTCCGCCGCCCACCCGGCCGCTCCGAGCGCACCCACGCGGCTACCAGAGTGCGCAGCGGCCCTACGGCGGATGGACCCAGCCTGGTGCCCAACAGCCTCGTGACTCAGTTTCCCCCTCTGCGGGCGGGAAGGATGCGTCACCCGCAGCGTGGTGACCAGTAGTCGCTCTGTGACTCTGGGCCTGCCCTGTGCGCGCGCGCGTGGGCCCCTGTGGACGCGTGCGCGTGCGTCCCCTGGGCTCCTGCTTTTGCGCACGGTTGCGCAGGTTGCGCACAAAACCACTCAGCCCCATCCGGAGCGTCCACGGCGCGGGAGGGAAGCGGCGTCCGCAGCCGGGCACGCGGCCGCACCGTCGGCGTCAGGGCGCGTGGGGAGGCCCATCCCGGCGACGCCGGTGCCGCTGTGCAGAGACGCGCCCCGCACGCTCCCGCCTCCTGCGCAGACCCCTGGCCTCCGTGCGCCTCTCCAAACGCATGGGACTCCAGGGGCGCCTGCCCTGAAACGGGGCTGCCTTGGGCGGCCCCTTGCTGTCCGGTGGGGACCTGGCGAGCGCACGTGCCAACTGTCGGAGGCTCTCCTTCCTCCCGCCACCTGTCCCCAAGCCGGACCCCTCTGCGCCTTTTGTCCGCCGTCAGGGCCTGGAAGGAGCTTTCGAATTACAGCAGAAAGTCATTAGCGCCCCCGGCGCAGCCCCTGGGGGCTCGGGGGAGGGGGCACGCCTGCTGAATCGGTGGCCCCAGTTCCTCCAGGCGACCCAGGCGGGGAAGCCTGGTGCACGCAGCTGTCGCCGCGGCTCCTCCACCCAAGGCAGCAGGGGGACAGGGGCGGGGCTCCAGGGGGACTGGGGGACGAGGTGCATTAAGATTACAGAGAGAGAGAGACAGAGAGAGGGAGAGGGAGAGAGAGAGATGCGTAATTGAAATACCCCCCGGCTGCGCACGCAGAGCGCACAAAGGTGAGCGTGGCCTCCTCGCGCCGGACAACAGGTAGCAAGCGCCGCACCTGCTCGCCGGCCCTGTGACTCCCGGTTCCTGCCCCGGGACTGGTGCCCGGAGACGCACGAGGGTCCTCCGCCCCCCACCCCCCAGCCCCACCCCCCCACCCCCGTGGGCCGGGCCTCGGCGGCGGGCGCTCATTTCCATTTCAATCTCGGCCTCATGAATGTACAACCCGCTGCAAATTAATAACGGAGGCACCGCGAGGTCGCCGCGCGCGTGGAGGGGGGACACGCGGCGCCCCCCAGGCCCAGCTGGCCATTGTGTTGCGCCCGCGCTTCATTTATCGGGCGCGCTGAATGACATTACAGAGAAAGACATATCCGGAGTGACACAAATTTATTTCTGTCCCCAGCGCTGCCGTATATTTTCATAGAATCGGGGGCTATTTGTCTGGGGACAATTTGGTTTCCATGAAAAATTTAAATGGTTTCTGTGCACATAGTGGAGTGAAATTTAATTTGTTTCTCATTTACCACAGCAGGTATGAAAAGGAGAAGAATTGTCTGAAATTGGCGGTGTCCCTCTGCCGTGTCCCCAAGGCCCGGGCCTCGTCCCCGAGACCGGCGGCCCGGCCGAGGCCTCCCCGCCCCTCGGAGAACCGCCAACCTTAAACCAACTTACAGAAAACCTTTGGGGACGCTGCCAATCACCCGGAAAACAACGTTTGCATCGATCCCCTGTCTGCGTGATTTATGGCTTCATTTTACGGTAATTGAGAATTAGCGGTAAGATTAACAAGATTCCACAACCCGGCTGGATTCCCCGTTAAGCATTGCAATTTGTCAAAGTGCGACGTCGGGCGGCTCCTCCGTGACGCGGGGTCCCCGCCTAATTGAATTTGGGGATGACGCGGAAATTAATTGGACGCGGGCAGGTTCGCAGGACGGCGCGGGCAGGTTCGCGGGGGGCCTGGGGTCTGTCCGCCGGGCGCCCCCCTGTGAGCCCCGACCCTCCAGGCCCCTGGACTGGAGTCGGCATTCGAGGTCAGGGCTGGAGGGGCGGCGGGAAGCTGATTGATCCTGCCTCGGTTCCTCCGGCAGCCGCGGGCACGGAGGGGACTCGGGAAATCCGATTTGGACACCCCGGCGGGCACTTGCTCAGCAGCGATCTGTGACCGATGAGAGATATCACCTCTCATCGCGCCTGACGGCCTCGCAACGGAGTTTTGAAAATTTAGTTCTTTGCAGCCCATGTAGCGACAGTCCCGGCCGAATTAAAGAATGCAGTCGGGGGGCCGCTCAGAGGCCGATGTGCGCTTGCGGCCCCGGGGGACCCCGCCGCTGGGAGACCCGGCCGTGCACGCGGGCAGAGGGTCTGGACTCCCCGAGGCCCCACGGGTTTCTCTCCTCGGGGCCGCTTCCTTTGGGCGGCCTAAGTGCACGTGCGTGCCTGTCCCAGCCTCCAGCCGCTGAGCGGTGGCCCCTGGGCGTCCCCGTCTGGAGGCCCCGCTCCCCAGGGGCCTGCGACTCAGATCCCAGACCGGACTCTGCTCCCCAAGCCTCCAGCCTCCTGACGTGACTGCTGCAGGGGGGACAGGCCGGCAAGACCCGCCCCCCCGGCCAGCCTGCTCCCTGGGGTAACGTCGGTGGGGCTTTGGGGCCGTTTCTAGGAAACCGGAAAGCAGCAGCAGCAGCGACGGGGGTGATGGAGTCCCCAGCGGCCTGGCCGGGCCGAGGCTCCCGTCTTGTTCCCCTCCGTGGCTGCAGCCGTTTTCAGGGGGCTTCTGTGCACCTGGGAACCCGTGCAGGGGCCCCCGCGGGTACTGGACCCCTGCCCTGCGGCACCCGGCCCCGGCTGGTGTCTTTCTCAGCCTCTCGTCAGTATTTGGATTATCTCCATGGAGCGTCTGCCCCTGGAGTGCTAGCACACAGCAGGCGTCACCGTGCACACAGTAGGCATCGCCCGGCACACAGCAGGTGCTCCGTAAACACCACTGGCCCAACACCAGCTCGCAGCCTCGAGCGGTCGCAGAGGACCCGCGCCCCCAAACGCAGCCCTCGCCGGGAGCCCGAGGAGGCTGCTGCGTCTCCTCCCGGCAGACCTGGAAGCGAGTCACCCCGGCAGCCCCCGTGCCTGCTGTTTATTTGTTAGATCACCGGCAAACCTGTTCCCCCACCTAGTAATATAATTTGCACAATCTGATTAGCGGTGTGCATATTGCGTCTACACGAGTCTCTTATTGCGTTTGCGGGGTCCGCAGCCGCTAATGTGATCCAGGCGGGGCGCTAACAGGGTGGGAGAGTCACTAACACGATAATCTTGCGGACTTGGGTCCGGGCTAGTGCCCCCCGCCCCCTCCCCAGGCCGTCCCGGCTGTCATGGAATGCTTTAGCCGAGCAGAGCTCCGAATCCTGGCAAGAGGACGCCAGAGAAACACGGCCCCCAGGAGGGGGAGCAAATGACCCCAAACACAGCGGCCTAAACGGCGAAAGTTTATCCTATTCTCTCCCAGTTGTGTGAGATCCAGGTGGGGCAGGACCCCTGAGGTCCGGGAGGGCAGGGATGATGAGATCCAGGAGGGAAGGACCACTGAGATCTAAGGGGGACAGAACCACTGAGATCCAGGGGGGACAGAACCACTGAGATCCAGGCGGGGCAGGACCCCTGAGATCCAGGCGGGGCAGGACCACTGAGTTCCTGGTGGGGCAGGGCCGTGCTCCCTCCTGAGGCTCCAGGGGAGGGTCCTTCCTGCCTCTTCAGCTTCTGGGGCTCCAGGCATCCCTGGGCTCGTGGCTGCGTCCCTCACGTCTCTGCCTCTGTCTTCACGTGGCTTCTCCTCTGTGTCCCTGTCCTAACAAGGACACCGGTCATTGGATTCAGGGCCGCCCTGACCCAGGACGGGCTCGTCTCAGATTCTTCCCTTACTCACGTCTGCAAACACCCTGTTTCCGAATCAGGATCTTATTCACAGGGTCTAGGTGGATATTAACTTTTTGAAGACACCTTTCGACACAAACAGGCATGATTTCCAGCCTCCCTGGCCCCGGAAGCACCGAATTCTGGCCGGGAGAATTCGATTCCCCGTGGGAACGCTAACCCGCGTGCAAGGAAGAACTCGGGCCAGTTGATGTAAAGCTTTAATATACATTTAAAGCGTAGAGTTCATTAAGCCGGGATTTAGATTTTATTTTAAACAATTTACTGCCTGTTTCCAGGCACTTACAGGGAATATCCAATATTACACCGAATTTGTCTTTAAAAGCATAATAATTTAGGAAAGAGCTATTTGGAATGTAGCAAACTCTTGCATTTCTGTTTCAATTTGCTGTTTCTGGGACTGGGGTGGGGGGTTGGAAACACTGGGAGAGAACGTGATTGTGTGGGGGTCCCGTCGTCCCCAAAATAAAGACAAAGTCCATCTAGAGCTTGTAAATGGGACCTTATCTGGAAATAGCACGTCCCTGCCCCGCCTGGATCTCAGCGGCCCCACCTGGATCTCAGGGATCCTGCCCCACCTGGGTCTCAGGGATCTTGCCCCGCCTGGGTCTCAGACCTCTGGTCTTCAGGGCTGGGGGACGACAAACTGCTGTTGTAAGTCCCCCAGGTCTGGGCCCTTTGTCGGGTCAGGTCCAGGAGACTCCTACAATGGGGCCCAGTGGACACCCCTCTGGGAGCACCGGAGCTGTGACCCGGGCAGGAAACCCCAGCCTCGCCAGGTGCCGCCTGCAACGAACAGAAATCTGGCAAGGACTCCTCCCCAGGTTGACCAGAACTTTCTGCCTGAAAGCTCCACAGAGGTGACCCCAAATGTGCTTTGTCAAAACCAGGAAATCTGCACGCCTGCAGCCCAGTTCTGCTGCTAGGAGCCCACGGCGCCGTGACTGTGTGTCGCTTTTCCATCCGGATGGATGCATCTCCTCGGCGGCCGAGCCCTGCAAGACAAATGCTCTCCTTCTCCGCTGGAAAAGAAAAAAAAAAAAGAGAGAGAGCCTGGACTGCGGTTCTTGCTTTAAATAAAAAAGTGCTTATTCACCTCAATGTGGGGGAAAGCTGTTATTATCACACCTATATTTTGGACTCAGGGTAAGCTGAGAATGTCTCTTTAGAATCACAATAAATCCAGCCGGGACGATGAATTTCTCAAAAATGAAATTGGGTCCTCAGCTGCTTTTCATTATGGGTTTTGAAAAAATAAATGGTGTTTCCATTTGTTATTTATGTGCTCTCGGAGTGTAATGGTTGTAATGATTAATACTGAATTTCTGAATTTATTCTAAAAAGGCACTTCATAAATATTGAACAGCAGTATTATCTGCAGGTAGCTCCATTTATTTTATTAAAATGGAAATTCAGAAATCATCAATAAAATGATATTGAGCATTCGGACACGGCCCCGGAGAGGGGACGGGAACGCCGGGCTGCCGGCCCTGCCGCCACCCCCGCCCCCCACCCGCCTCGGAAGGATGCTCCTGCCTTGAGTGTATTTGGCCCGACGCTGCGCGACTTCTGTGCTTTCGGGGGCAAAAGCCTCCGGGCGGACGTCGTAGGTATCACCAAGCAGTTCGATCGATACGTGTGTTCCAACAGGGACGTTCGGAACGAGTCCCTTTTGGGCTTTAAGTCTCCACCGGGGCGGGGGAGCCCGTACGTCGTAATAACACACGTTTTCAATCAGACCTGCTTTCTAGGTGATTATTTTGAGAACGTCGCGAGAAGGAGGTCAGAGGCCTGTATAAACAAAATCTCGCTAATCCCCCCGGCAGCGCCGAGATGTAGGCTGGGGTGAGTTTTTGCCTCCAAGTGCCTGGTGGGAACATTCCAGAAGGCTGCGAGCCCGTGGAGGTTCCAGGATGAGGCTGGGTGGTCCGATGTGGCGGCTTGCCAGGTCCCCCAGGGTAGTGTGCAGACTCCAAGAGTCCACGGAGTCTGAGAGAGAAGAGGTGAAGGACGTGAGTGGGGCTCTGGTAAGTTTCATGTTTAAGCACTTATGCAGTACCAACTGGATACCACAGGCTTGGTGTTAAACCCGGGAGTTCAGATCAACCCCCAGTCTTGTCGAGAAAAGAAACTGATTCCGTGGCCTTTAGGGGTCTTCATAGTCTTTGTTGGTCCTGCAGCCCAAGATGGAGTAGAGGAAGGCGACTGGGCTCTACTCGTCCCTTAGCTCAACATTCGAGGCTTAACATCCAAGATGGCGGCAGGAAGTGAAATGCAGCCTTAATGCCCTTTGCAATCGCTCTGCTGCAGCCACGCTGTTCTCCATGGTGCCGGCCGGACAAAAGACCTGTTGTAGAAGTTTCTGGAAATCAGGCAGGGCTGGGGTAGAGTCTTGGGGCTGGCATGGCGGGGGGAGCTGTGGTCACTACAGGCAGGAAGAGAGCAAGGGATGGAGAAGCTCCCCATTGGCCAGTCCCCACGGGAACAAGAACGCCCATGCGTGTGGTGAGCAGAAGCGGCTCTCTGAGCACATGGTCGGGGGCGGGGAAAAGGGTGAGGGGTAGATGCAGGGGGCAGGTGGAGGCGTCCACACCACATTCAGAAAGTCAACACGCATAGTGTAGACATAAAACAAGAGCGAGGAAACTAAGAAGTTTTGGTGCAGAACGGGGAGGAGAACGCTGTGTCCGTCAAGATGGGGAATGTCTCCTCTCCGGGATGGACCGCGGGGCGGGTGGATCGCTGGCCAGTGAGACCGCCTCCTCAGTGTACGTCCCTCACAGGCTGGTGTGGGGCCAAGGGCACACGCGACCTGTGTGAAGGGTCTTCCGTAAACCAACGCGCCACAGATGCCAGGCATCGGCGTCGTCACGACCCTGGTGGGATCCGCATGCACACATTAGCAAATGCTGGTCCCAAGACAGCCTCCAAAAGACCCCAAAGAAAGCTTTCACACACAGCGCCTCTCAGATTCAACTTGTATCTCCCTGTCTCTGCACATCTTCCTCTTGAAAATATGTTGGTAGGATGGGCAGAAATTGGTGCCCACGTGCACTGATGGTGGGAATGGACAACGTTGGTGGCTGTAAAAACACGGTGAGTCCTCAAACCAATGAGCCCAGAATATGATCCAGCACGCCCACTTCTGGGTAAATACCTAAAATGATTGCAAGCAGGGACTTTGAGAGGTATTTGCACACTGTGTTCATAGCAGCATTATTCACAGGAGCCGAGAGCTGAAAACAAATCCAGTGGCCATGGATAGATGGATAGATGGATGCAAGGGTGGATGAATGGGTGGGTGGGTGGGTGGATGGATGGGTGGATAGATGGATGGGTAGATGGATGGATGGGTGGGTGGATGGGTGGATACAGGAATGGATGCATAGATGCATGGATGGGCGGGTCGGTGGGTGGGTGAGTGGCTGAATGAAGGGACAATGGATGGATGGATGGGTGGATGGCTAGATGGGTGGATGGATGGATGGATGAGTCTGTGGATGGATGGATGGGTGGATGGATGGTTGGATGGATGGATGGATGGATGGATGGATGGATGGATGGTTGGATGGATGGATGGATGGACGGATGGATGGATGGGTGGATGGGTGGGTGGATGATGGATGGATAGGTGGATGGATGGATGGCAGGATGGATGGATGGATGGATGGATGGGTGGATGGATGGATGGATGGATGGATGGATGGATGGCAGGATGGATGGATGGATGGATGGATGGATGGGTGGATGGGTGGGTGAATGATGGATGGATGGGTGGATGGGTGGATGGTAGGATGGATGGATGGATGGATGGATGGATGGATGGCAGGATGGATGGATGGATGGATGGATGGATGGATGGGTGGATGGGTGGGTGGATGATGGATGGATGGGTGGATGGATGGATGGCAGGATGGATGGATGGATGGATGGTGGGTGGATGGATGGGTGGATGGATGGATGGATGGATGGATGGATGGCAGGATGGATGGATGGATGGATGGATGGATGGGTGAATGGGTGGATGGGTGGGTGGGTGAATGGATGGGTGGATTGATGGGTGGGTGGGTGGGCGGGTGGGTGGGCAGTTAGAGGGATGGATGGGTAGAGACATGAAGAACATAAGGTCCATTCACAGTGGACTAGTGCACAGCCTTGAAAAGGAAGGATGTTCTGCACCTGCTACTACCTGGCTGGACCGTGAGGACAGGGTGCTCAGTGACATAAAGCAGACTCAAAAGGACAAATCCCGTGTGATTCCACATGTATGAGGTCTGACAGGACTCACACCCAGAGAAACAGAGAGTAGGTGGTGATGGCAGGCGCTGGGGATGGGGACTTCGGGTGCATCCCTGATGGTGACATGAAGTATTGTGGGAGGTTCGTTTGCAGGTCAAGGGGGCACATGGTCAAGGCACTCGGGTGCCACCTGTGGATGTACAGGAAATTCTTCGAGGTCAGTTGGACCCTTGTCTGCGGTCCCTTGGAGACAAAGACACAGCAAACATGGAGACGTTGTGGAGAAGACGGGGAGAATTGCACATGGCGGGCGGTAGCGTGGGAGTGGGGAGAATCTAACGCACCTGAAAGCGTTTCAGTTTGATTTGACAGAGAAACGCACGGAAGGCAAATTTCCATGCAAAGAGCCCAGTTTGCCTTTTAGGGTGAAGTCAGCCATGGACGCATTTCAGAAATAAACCAATGAGGGGCACCTGGGGGGCTCAGTCGGTTCAGTGTCCGACCTCAGCTCAGGTCATGATCTCACGGTCTGTGGGAGCCTGGAACCTGCTTTGGATTCTGTGTCTCCCTCTCTCTCTGCCCTTCTCCTGCTCATACTCTGTCTGTCTCTTTTTCAAAAATAAATAAACATTTAACAAAATTTAAAATTAAAAATAAATTAATAAAATAAAATTCGGGGCACCTGGTTGGGTCAGTCGGTTGAGCGTCCAACTCTTAATTTTGGCTCAGGTCATGATCTCAGGGTCTGTGAGTTCGAGCCCCAAGTTGGGCTCTGTGCTGACGGCTCAGAGCCCGGAGCCTGCTTCAGATTCTGTGTCTCCCTCTCTCTCTGCCCTTCCCCTGCTCACGCTCTGTCTCTATGTCTCTCAAAAATAAACAAATGTTAAACAAAATTAAAAAAAAAAAAAGAAATAAACCAATGAGTCGTGTACAATGAAGTGGTCGTGCATTGACGGGAAATTTTTGTGGCTCCTTCCTTCGCGCCCGGGCTGCGTGGCCTCTGGGCTCTGGGTGTCTTTCTAATTGTGCAGGCGGTTCCTTTCGGACACTCCGGGGGCAGAGGCGTCACTCCGAGTCGGGAAGGCCCCCAGCTGCCCAGCCGCGGACGGAGCCCCTCGCCTGCGTGAGGCTGCTCGCCTGGGTGATGCATCCCTCCTCCCTGAAGGTCGGATGTCACCCACGTGATGTCACGTGGAGGCTGAAGGTGCCACCTTCCCCGTGAGCGGAATGGAAGGCGGTGCAGGAGCCCAAACGCGGTGGAGAAGAGGAAGGGGACGGGCGGCCATGTTGTGGCTACCGTTGCTGTTGGGTTTGTGTTTGCTTTTGAAATAACGTCACGTGTCCAGGCGTCTCGGGAGGTGGGCCCACGGACCCAGCGTGTCCCCCCAAGGCGGTGGGTTCCCTACACGCAGGGGGACTCGGCCGTCCCGGTGGGGAAATCGTCAGGAGGAGACGCTTTTTCAATGCCACCTCGTTTGACGCGTGGCCTGGGAACGGGGAAACGTTTGGAAATCGGGTCCTTGTGGATGCGACGGGCGTGGGGACGAGCACATCCTGGGGACGGCGGCCCTACACGCAAGGACAGGTGTGCTTCCAACACCCTCGACGGGAGACACGCAGACTCGGAGCAGAAGCCACGGGACGCCGTGTCAGTCTCCCACGGATCCCGTCAGGGAGTCCTGTCGAGGACGCACACGTAAAAAGCCATTTTTGTTTTTGTTTTTTAAATTTTTTCTTAACGTTTATTTATTTTTGAGAGACATAGAGACAGAGGGAGACACAGAATCCGAAGCAGGCTCCAGGCTGAGCTGTCCGCACAGAGCCCAACGCAGGGCTCGAACCCACAAACCGTGAGATCATGACCTGAGCTGAAGTCGGATGCTCAACCGACTGAGCCACCCAGGCGCCCGCAAAAAAGCCGTTTTAATGAACCGACATATCTCCGTCGAGCGCGACAAGGGGATCGAGGGGACCCGGGGAGGAGCCGTTGTTTCCGAGAGTCGCCTATGAACTCCCGCAGCCTCGTGGCGGTGGGCGGGGGGCTCGAGGAGGACTTCCAAGCCGGGAAACAAACGGGGAAGGCGGTCCCTTTTGTTGTCGATGGCGGCGTGTCGGAATCGGAGGCAAGTTTCAACAAATCGCTGTCCCGGTCGCTCTGACTCACTCGCGCTGCGGGGGAGGGGGCGCGCGCACCGCGGCGTCTCGTGATAAAGACAATAGCCGGTCGCCAGGACTCCGAGCGCAGAGTTCCTCGGCCCCAAACAAAGAAAACCTTTTACAAACCCCCTGTGCCTAATTTCGTTTCAGAAAATTAGATACCCGGGATTTTGCATACAGTAACCGTGTTACCGCGATGCAATTTGGTCCTTCGCGCCGGCTTTGGCGCCCGCGCTCCCTTAATAAAAAGTGTCAGTTAAAATGAAAATACAGCTCGGGTAATTAAATTTAATTGGATCTTGTCACTTTAAATCCTCTTCGTTTTCGAGGGTTGGTACAGAATTGTGGCTTCTGGTTGTGCTAATTTCCTTATTGCAAGCTGCTGCCGGGCCTGACCCTCCGCTAATGAACTGAGACCCTGTTTTCGCAGGGGGGGCCCCGCACCGTGGAGGCGGTGGCCCGTGGACGGGACGGGTGGGCATGGCGCCGAGGACGCCTGGCTGGAGATGCAAAGGGGTTGCTGTGGCGCAGGGAGCCGTACTGTAGACATGGTAGCCACCTCGCGGGCGTAGGACTTGGCTCTCCTGCTAGGACGAGTGTCCACGAGCTGCATGGCTGGAAACAACACAGATTCGCTCTGTCTCAGAGCCCGAGGCCGGGCTTCCAAATCGCTGTCCCTGTCACGGCGGCCGTAAGGACCTGGATACCTCTGGGGCTGCTATTCAGCTAACCACAGCGAGTATGCAGGTTGCAGGAAACATGGGTAAACTGGTGGGTGCTGCAAACGAGGGGCTGCAAACTAAGTCTTCACCCGGTAGCCAGAGCAGCGCCACCTGCTGCTTCACACACGGGCTGCACGCCTCCACGTGCCGGCCTGTACAGCTTGTCCTCTCTGACCAAGAGGGACCCCATCTCCTCGCTATAGCGCCCCACGTCCCATGGGAAAAGGAAAAAAACTTTGTGGGAGGAAAGGCGGACGTATTCACTGTGGCCCCAGAGCTGGAAAAATTAAACGACTTTGCAAGACGTCTGAGGGCGGATTCTCCTTTGAGGCAGCGAGTCTCGTCTCGTGTTGCTTTCTCTGCATGCAGAGCGCCAGCAGGTCGTGGTGGAGGCCTCGTCTCTCCGCCCGAGATTACACTTTCTTGACAGCGGACTCTGGCTGACCACCCGGTGGAGACGTGAGCCGGAGGTTCGGTGTCTCACTGAGCTCACGGTAATCCGCGCAACCTGCCGCGTTCACCCTCGGTTTCTACCTCTGCACCTCGGACACCATTCGCCCTTCGAGATTTTCTGTTTTATTTGTTTTTGAGGGAACGACTTTGTACGTTTATTTTTTAAAAATTTTATTTATTTTTGAGGGAATGAGTTTGTATGTATATTTTTTTAACATTTTATTTATTTTTGACGGAATGACTTTGGACATATATATTTTTAATGTTTTATTTATTTTTGAGGGAGCACAGGCAGTGGACGGGCAGACAGAGGGGAACAGAGGGTCGCCAAGTGGGCTCAGCAGTGAGCCCGTTGTGGGACTCAAACTCATGAGCCACAAGATCAGGACCTGAGCCAAAGTCAGACGTGACAGACGGCGAGTCTCGGGCGAGACACAGGAAGTCTTTTCCTGGACGCACAAGGGCCGACGGAAGCGACCTCGAAGCTCCCATGGACGCTGCGTTCGGTGGTCTCGGCCCCCGGGACCTGCCGTGTGGACTCCTCAGCTCACGCTTCGGGCTGACGGCAGCCGCCCCTTGTTTTTAAATTCCTATTTGGCCACGTCACACAGGAAAGGAAGGCTGTCCCCGGGCTGCCGTTCCCAGACACGTCAGAGCTGGCCACGGAGGCCCCGGGCCGCCCGCCCATCCCCCTCTCCCCCTCCCAGACCCAAGCCACGTGTTGAGGTGTTTCTGACAGCCCGACGTAGCGTGGCTCACGCAAACCCCTCTAATTTATAGGCGGTTTCCGCTGCGATTTTTCGTGAGCGGCTCCGGCACCCTAAATTATCAATCACTTTAATGACACGCGGGACACGGAACGAGCAAATTTCAGGTGACAGTCTGATCGCCTGTTTGAATACGACTTCCTAAACCGAACAAGCGTTACAACGGAAGCCCGTAAAACAAAGTGAGACACAGACACGAGACAACGCGTGTTCTCCAGGGAGATGACCCGAGTTTGAGTCCACACCCACGACGCTCTGTTCCTGTGAAACCGCGCAGCTGGCTTTGGAATTGGGTCCGAATTGGCCAGGGGCACGTCGAGAATCGCCAGCAACGCCCTCGAAAAATACTCGTTTAAATTTTGGGACTTGACAAAAAAGTAAATTTCAGGACTGAATTTCTGGGTCTTGGGACACTGGTAATTTTCTGGTTTGTTTGTTTGTTTTTAAATTCTTAATGTTTATTTATTTTTGAGACAGACAGGGAGGGAGGAGCACAGAGAGAGGGAGACACAGAATCTGAAGTAGGCTCCAGGCTCCAAGCCGTCAGCACAGAGCCCGACTCGGGGCTCGAACCTACAGACCGTGAGATCATGACCTGAGCCAAAATTAAGAGTTGGACGCTCAACCGACTGACCCAATCGGGTGCCCTGCATTTAATTTTATTTTATTTTTAATTTTTAAATTTTGTTTAATGTTTATTTATTTTTGAGAAAGAGACAGACAGAGCAGGAGCAGGAGAAGGGGCAGAGAGAGAGGGAGACACAGAATCCGAAGCAGCTCCAGGCTCCCAGCTGTCAGCACAGAGCCCGATGTGGGGCTTGAACTCACGAACCGTGAGATCACGACCTGAGCTGAAGTTGGATAGTTAACAGACTGAGCCCCCCAGGCGACCCATTTTATTTTTATTTTTATTCTTTTTTGTAATTTTGTGGGCTTGACTCACGTGGACTGGGCGTGGGGCTCACGGCCAAGGGAGCCTCATCCCTCACCGTTTCTTCCGGAACATTCTGTGGTCCCGAGATGCCCCTGAACGGCCGCCATCTGGGGCTGCACACCGTTCTCTGCCATAGCGGTCGGAACTCAGGTCGTATTTCGAACTCAGTTCTAAGCCCCCAGCCGTGGTATCTTCGTAAGTGTGGTTGACACTTCCTTCGGCGTGCGTGAAACAACGCTCGAGGCGAGAAAATACAGTTTCGGGAGGGGCGAGGGGGACGGAGGGGCGCTCGAGGCGGTTGCCCTGAGGTCTTTCTCTCCTGTCGCTGGTTCCCACAAGGCTGCAGTGACATGGGCTGGCCAGACGGAGGGAGCCGTGGGAGGCAAGGGGCACGGACTCCTACCCGGGCGTCTTGCAGACTGTGCCCACGAGCACGCCTGATACGTTTTAGCTCCTAGTTCGTCCACGTAGGTGTGTCATTGCCAGGATGGGAGACGCCTCCATGGCAGACGGGTCTCGGTCTCAGTTGTTGGGACACGGGGTCTCGACGTCACCGGTTCGCTGGACGAGACACAGTGCGGGGTCTACAGGTGGCTGGGAATTAACGAGTCGGAGATGCCAAGAGCAACAGAGGGACTGAGAGGTTGACAAATCCCGAGTTGAGAGGGCAGGGGCGGGGGGGGTGGAAGGAAGGGGGTAGCAGGTCAAGGACAGACAGCAGGACGCGGGGACAGGGCACAGGGGACAGGGAGGGACACGGAGCCGCTGTTCCCAACTCCCCACAGCTGTGCAGCCCCCACACTTGCGTTTTCTCCTGCAGACGGATGCTAACGGGCCCCCCGGGATTTCGGCCTCGGCAGAGTCTGGCGCCCCAGCCCTGACCGCGTGGTCGGCCAAGTGGGAGGGGCGCGTGGACTTTATCCCCACGAAGACGCCTCGCTGTGCATGGCGAGGAAGACGCCGGCTGGTGCGTCCTGGGATCACGTCTGCGTCCCAAGGGAACCGTGCCTGTCGCCCAGCGGTCAGCAGGGGACGCTTCTCACACGCGGTGTTCCGAGCCCACCCCATCTCCCTACACGGGGTCCCGGCCGACAGGAGACAAACCGTGTCCCCCCTTTGCAACTACCTCCTCGACACTCTCCCCCTTGCAAACAGTCCCTGATTTCAGTGTTTAATTATGTGTTTTCTATAAAACGGATCATACACACGAGCTCTAAGCCTTGGAAAAATTAAAATACCATCTTCTGGGGACACAAAGGGGAAAAAGTAGCAAAGAAATTCGTCGAAATGATTGTGTTCAGATTCCTGAAACGCTGCCCAGCAACGGATACAGTCTGAGATCCAGGCAGGGCAGGACCACTGAGATCCAGGAGGGGCCGCTGAGATCCAGGTGGGGCAGCTGAGATCCAGGCGGGGCCACTGAGATCCAGGCGGGGCCACTGAGATCCAGGCGGGGCAGGGCCGTGCTCCCTCCAGAGGCTCCAGGGGAGGGTCCTTCCTGCCTCTTCCAGCTTCTGGGGCTCCAGGCGTCCCTGGGCTTGTGGCTGGATCCTCCCGTCTCTGCCTCCGTCTTCCCGTGGCTTCTCCTGTGTGTGTGTGTCTCCTCTTCTGTCTCTTACAAGGACACCTGTCATTGCAGTCAGGGCTGCCCTGACCCAGGACGGGCTCGTTTTAACTCAGTTGCATCCGCAAAGATCATATTTCCTAATAAGGAGACATCCTAAGGTTTTGCGGGGACCTTCATTTGGGAGACACCCGTCAGCCGCGTAAGGCAGCCCACGCTGGTTCTTGTGTGAACACAGGTTCCATTTGCTCCAGGAGAAGATGCAGAAAGTAAGGACGCGTGTCCCCCTGCACGGACGGGCGGAGGCCCGCCGGGCACCCCTGACTGGGCGCGGTCCTCTGACAGGAGAGAGCCTGAGGACACACCCGGAAAGGACGTCCAGCCCTAGGATTCTACAGGGCCTCCGTCGGCTTTCAGCTCCGCGTGCACTCCAGAGTCTACGGCAGAGGAAACGCGAGTGTTCCACAAATTAAGAGAATTACTTCAAAAGGTCAGAAGCTAAGCTTATAAAAGGGTTGTTATGAACTCAACAGCGAAGAGACAAACGACCCAATTAAAGAGGGGGCGGAGGGCCGGAACAGACGTTGGTCGGAAGGAGACGTACAGACGGCCGACAAGTGGGGGAGAAGGTGCTCCACGTCACTCATCGCTGCGGAAATGGAGCTCGGGCAGGACGGCAAGAACCACTTGGCCGCCAGTGGGGAGACCCAATTATGATGACAGTGATGGCAGTTGTGCCACGGGTGCTAATGAGGATGGACAGAACAAGGGCTGCTGAAGACGTGGAGACGCTGCAGGCCTTTGTGCTGCTGGTGGGAATGCAGGGGGGGGTCTAGCTGCTGCTGAAACAGTGTGGTTTGTCCTCCCAAAGTCAGGCTCGGACTGACCCTAGGACTCAGCAAGTTCGCCCCGTGGTATCTTCCCAGGGTCGCCCATGAGAGGAGCTCAACCAGATACGTAAACACACGTGTTCTCGGCAGTCCAAGCATGGAAACGACCCTCATCCCCATTGACAGGTGGATGCATGGGTGGGTGGGTGGATGGTGGATGGGTGAGTGAGTGGATAGATGGGTGGGTGGATGGATGAATGGCTGGATGGTTGGATGTGTGGATGGATGGGTGGATGGATGGTGGATGGATGGGTGGATGGATGGATGGGTGGGTGGATGGGTGGGTGGATGGATGGATGGGTGGATGGGTGGATGGGTGGATGGGTGGATGGGTGGATGGATGGATGGATGGATGGTGGATGGATGGGTGGATGGATGGATGGATGGATGGGTGGATGGCTGGGTGGGTGGATGGGTGGGTGGATGGATGGATGGGTGGACAAATGAATGCATGAATGGATATGATGGATGGATGGACAAACGGATGGATGGATGGACAAAATGGGGGCCTTCCCTATGACGGAATATTACTCGGCCATGAAAAAGAACAGAGCTCTGACAAGTGCTTCCATATGGATGGACCTCAGACCCAACGCCTAGGGAGACTCGCGGACAGGAAAGGTTATGTCACCTGTGACCCCATTTGTACAAAATATCGCAAACCTGCAAACCCACAGAGACAGAAAGTGGACTCGCCGTCACCAAGGACCGGGGAAGGGGACCTGGCAGGTGACATCTCCCAGGGAGGGGGGGTCTCCTCTGGGGGGACGGGAATACTGGGGAACCAGATGGCGGTGCTGGTTGGGCCCGGAGGTGATGAACCACACATCACTAATGGAAAACGTTACATCCTCTGTGTTTGACCGCGATCAGCAAGGACTTGATTCCCGTGGGAAACTCGTGGGAAGGGTGCAACGGAGCCCACCGGGATCACACCCCTCATTCCTTCACCAAACCCCTGCCAGAAAGAGAGAGAGAGAGAGAGAGGTTCTTATCTTAAGCCGTGTAACTCCACACAATGTCTTTGAAAGGTGTCGATTTCCCTGAGTTACGGGTATTGAATTATTCACGACGAATTCTACGTGCTTCCAGGGCAGGTGTGTTGCTACCTGCGTAGACGGGAGGCCATCAGAGGGGCCCCACTCCCGGCTGCCAAGGCGGGCGCTGGGGCTCAGCGGGGCCGGTGCAGGGGGGGGTCCCATCACGGTTCACTGGCCGCCTGAGCCAGACCTCGTCATGCGTGGCCCCTATACAGAGCACGCCAGGGTATTCTAGAACCTTCTAGAACCTTCTAGAACCTTCTAGTACCTTTCAGAACACACCTCAGCAGCCGTGCATTGCAGGGAGGAGGGGTCATCTTTTCCAATCACCACACAAGACTTTTCATTGCGGGAAGCCCGTGGCACGACTGGGGCTGCTGGCCATGCACGGGACACGTGTGCGTTCACAGAGCCACGCGTGGCCCTCCGTCCGGGACACACAAGAGGGGGTCTGTCCCTCGGTGACGTGAGTCCAAGGAGAATTACCCGGCGGCACACAGTGCGTCCCCAACGCGTTTCCTGCCCGCCTGGCGCCCAGGCGCTTACGCGCACGTGTTTACAGATGCGGCCGACGTGCTGCTGGGACCGAGACGAGCTTCCCCCCCACCCCCGGCAGTGAACGCGAAGCTGATCGAGATGCAGGCGGCGCGGCTGCTACACCCCATTGCCATTCAATCCATTATCCCTCTGCCCGCGCCTTCCGCGTCACCCTGACTTCTAATCTGACAATGACAAAGAGCTTCTCGGCGATTTTAAATTTCATAATTTTAATCTGTCAAGCCTGACATTTAATTAGTGCCCTCTGTAACCCATACCACGCGCACCCACGGCTCTGCTGCGTTCCCTTCGGAAGAAAAGGAAAAAAAAATTTTTTTTTCCCCGCCCCCGCGGGAAAGTGGATTAATAAATACGAGGGCGACTGCCCGGCGGGAGGCGGTGCGCCCAGGACGCCCTGTGAGTCCCGGATCGACACGGAGGAGGTTAATAATCCTTTAAAGCTCGGCGTTGCTGTATTAGCAGTGATTAGGCTGGAGCGCGGCCTCCCTCGCGTCACAAGCTCCTCGCACAGGTGTGACGGGACACCCAGAGCACGAGGCGCGTGTCAACGGTCATTGGAGACAACGCCGGGGGCGTGGGCGCCTTGCGGGATGCGGTGGTGCTGGGGTACTGTTGCTGGGTCTGTGCACCAGGCAAGGCAGGCCAGCACGGCTTCGGGGGCGGCCTGGGGGCGCCGGCCGGTGCGGGGACGTGCAGGACCATCACTCGGGCATCTTCGGGAGTGACTGGGGGGTCCCTGTGGGGAGAGTCAATCACAGCTGGACCCGAACGGCGTCCACTCTCAGGCTGGAGCAAGTGGACACTGGGGTGTTCTGCAAACTTGGGTTTCTGTTTTGGCCACCGAGTTCCCGTCCACGGGGTGGCTCCTGCAGTGGCTCTCAGGCCACGGGCTTGAGGTGCTGCGTGCCCATCCCCATTCTGTAGACGCCTACCGGACGCTGAGACCACGGAGGTGCTGCCCGTGGCCTCCCCTTCCCGACCGAAGTCGTGGGGTGACCCAGAGCCCCTCGGGGTCCCACGGCAACAGTTGGGGCGGGCACGTGGCTGGGGAACAGGAGGACGTCCCAGCTTTGGGCTTTGAGAGTCAGTCGTCACCCGGACTTGAACGCTATCCCTCTCAACTCACATTCATTCATTCATTGATTACCCATTCACTCTACAAACGGCAGTGGCCGGGCCACTTGCGAAGCTCCCGGTAAGACACGCAGTCCGCGGTGACGGTTGTCGACGTCTCTGAGTCCACGTCCCCTCCTGTACTGGCACCGGCCTCCTCCCCGAAAGGTAGGAAACGATGACAGAATCCGAAAACTGTGTCTGCAAACACGTCTGGGGGGACCCCTTCCGTCACGGGAAACCTGACTTGTGACTTTTGTTTAAGATTTGTTTTAATGTTTATTTTCGAGACACAAGACACAGAGCGTGAACGGTAGAGGGGCAGAGGCAGAGGAATACACAGAATCCGAAGCAGGCTCCAGGCTCTGAGCCGCCAGCACAGAGCCCAATGTGGGGCTCGAACCCACAGACCGTGAGATCATGACCTGAGCCAAAATTAAGAGTTGGACGCTCAACCGACTGACGGAACCAGGTGCCCCGAATTTTATTTTATTTAATTTTTAATTTTTAAATTTAGTTTAATGCTTATTTATTTTTGAGAGACATAGAGACAGAGCAGGAGCAGGGGAAGGGGCAGAGAGACAGGGAGACACAGAATCCAAAGAAGGCTCCAGAGTCCCAGCTGTCAGCACAGAGCCCGTCGGTCGGGTTTAAGTGTCGCTCTGCTCCTCGGTTCACGCCCGCCGCGATCGCGCAGGCGAAGCCCGGGGTGTCGAGGGCACCGCTCCGGGGTGTGTGCCGGCCCCTCGCGTCGCGCGGCGCGTGGAGACGCATTTAATCAGCCTCGCTCGCTCGGCGAGGACGGTTTTCTCCGCAGCAGGTGCACGGCCCCGCGGTCCGCGGAGACGGCTTAATTGCTGCTCGGCAGACGCGAGCTGCATGCCGCGTGCGGCCTCTCTGGCTCGCGGGTGTGTTTCCGAGAGCGCACGGAGTCCCTACGCTGGGGCTCGTGTCTCTCACGCGGTGCCCCCGGGTCGGGCGCACACGGCTGTGCCATCGGCCGCGTCTCAACACAGCCCTGAATTAAACCTTAGAGCCGGCGACTCGGCGCCGAAGAAAAGACAGAGTCACAAGGTCCTGTCTTCCCTTCGGCGGAACGGAGACCGTCGGATTCCTGCAAACCGTCTTGCCCGAAGGTGAGCACCAGGTGACCCCCACAGAGCGTGTGGCACCCCCTCCTCCGTTCTGTTCCCGGAGAACCCAGCGCCCGGGAACGGGGCAGCCACCGTTTGCAAATCGGATGAGGCGAGTCCTGTCGAGCCGGGAAGCGATGGGTTCTTCTCTCCTGTTCCCAGTGGATGGAGGCCGTGTGCTGAGTTTTTGCAGGTTGCTGCGTCTGGACGCGGCGCGCGGTCCCTGGCGATTTTGCAAACCTCGTCTGTGTTGTTCTGGCTCAGCCCACCGTGTTTAAAAGCGTCCTTAATCAAGAGCCGTACCTCGACACGTCACGATTTTTTCTTTTCGGTTACTACCTTTTGTGCCTTTAAGAAATGTTTGTCACAGGGGCGCTTGGGGGCTCAGTCGGTTGGGCGTCTGGCTTCAGCTCACGTCATGATCTCAGCCTCCTGTCGGACTCTGTGCTGACAGCTCGGAACCTGGAGCCTGCTTCAAATACTCTGTTTCTCTCTCTCTCTCAACAATAAATTAAAAAAATAAAACAACGTTAAAAAAATTTTAAAAAAAGAAAAACTTTTTGGGTGCCTGGGTGGCTCAGTCGGTTAAGCGTCCGACTTCGGCTCAGGTCATGATCTCACAGGTCATGGGATCGAGTCCCACGTGGGGTTCTGTGCTGACAGCTCAGAGCCTGGAGCCTGCTTCCAATTCTGTGTCTCCTTCTCTCTCTGCGCCTTGCCTGCTCATGCTCTGTCTCTCGCTCTCTCTCTCAATAATAAATTAAATAAATTTTTAAAAAATGTCAAAAAAATTAAAAAAGAAAAAGAAAAACTTTTAGAGCACCTGGGTGGCTCAGTCGGTTAAGTGTCTGACTTCGGCTCAGGTCATGATCTCTCTGTTTGTGGGTTCGAGCCCCACATCGGGCTCTGTGCTGACAGCTCAGAACCTGGAGCCTGCTTCAAATACTCTGTCTCTGTCTCTGTCTCTCTCTCTCTCAATAATAAATTAAAAAAATAAAACAACGTTAAAAAAATTTTAAGAAAAAGAAAAACTTTTTGGGTGCCTAGAGGGCTCAGTCGATTGGGCGTCCAGCTTCGGCTCAGGTCATGATCTCTCGGTTTGTGGGTTCGAGCCCCACGTCGGGCTCTGTACTGACAGCTCGGATCCTGGAACCTGCTTCCGGTTCTGTGTCTCCCTCTCTCTGCCCCTCCCCTGCTCACCCTCTGTATCTCTCTCACTCTCCATCAAAAACAAAGATTAAAAAATTTTTAAAAAGACGTTTGTCCCCACACTCCCCGCCCGCCACCACAAACGATGTCGTCCTAGGTCACTATCGAAAACAGCAGTGCATTGGTCCAAACACCAGCGACCGAGTGTCACAGGGGGGGCCATGATTTTTCTTACAGTTCTGGAGGCTGGCAGGCCACGACCGAGACGCTGGCGTGTGTGATTCCTGTGTCCTCACGTGGGGACCCCCTCACGTGACCTCATCTGAGGGTAATTAACCTCCGCTTCCATGGGTGGGGGAGGGGAGGGCTCCCGGGCATGAATTTGGGAGAGGGGCACAAGTCTTCAATTCCCCATCTTCCTGACCGTCCTTGAACTTCACCTTTGTAAAGCCGTCCACTTACGGGTCCGCCCCTCCGTCCACCCTGGTGCCGATGCCATTTTAATGGAATTACGATTATTCTTTTATATCAATTCCCGACAGCTAAAAGAACACGTTTTTCCGCTCGCTTCTTTGAAAGTAACGGAGCTCGTCACAGCCTGCGGGGTATTCCGGTAAATTTTAGACCGTGCTTGTGAATTCTCGAAAAGAACAAATCGGGGTTTCGGTTAGTAACGGATTAAATCTATAGATCATTTGGGGAGAAGTGACGTTTTTATGATCCAAAACATGACTATCTGTGGATGTAGTGATTCTTCCGTTTACGTAAGTCACTGCTTATTGCTTGCAATAATGTTTTATAGTGCTCTGGGTAAAAGTCTTTCAAATATTATGCTACATGTGCTGCCCGTACGTGATCTTTGTATAAAAAAGGAAATTCTAAAATTGTATCTTTTATAAGTGCTCTTTGCTAATTGTTTTTTTCTGATAGTAGAAATACAATTGATTTTTTTATATTGAGCTAATATCCAGAAAACCTGTTAAACACGTAATGCATTCTAATAGCTTTTTGATAAAATAATTTGGACATTTTTATGAGTGCATCATATTGTTTATAAACAATAACAATTACCTTCTTTCCTTCCATTTTTTTCTTGTCTTATTGCATAGGCTAGAAATGCCAGCACAAGATTTCATGGACGTAGTTACAGTGGGCATCTTTGTCTCCTTCTCGATATCGATTTAAACATATTTCATTTCTTATGCTGCAAGTCATGTCTAAAATCATTAAATTTTGTCAAAATTCGTTACTTGCTCTTTGTCATTTATTGACATGAACTTCTGTTTTTCCCCCTCTCCTTTATTCTGTTAATATGATGAATTCCACTGATTTTTTTCCAAAGGCTTACTAAAATTTGCATTGTGGGAATAAACTCCTTTATTTTTCATCTTTAAAAAATTTACAGATATTTCTCGATATAACTTCCTAATGTTTTCACTTTTGTCCATAAATGATGGATCCGCAAGTTTCTTTTTTAATTATTCCCTGGTTTGACCTCATAAGCAAGAGTTCAGGAAGTATTCCATCTTGTAGATTCTGGAAGACTTTGTATAAAGTTGGCCTTTTCTTCTTACTTAAACATTTGTCAAGTATTTTAACAAAGGTATCTGAACCTGGCAATTTTCTTGTGGTAAAAATTTAACTGATACAGTCCATGTCTTTAATTCATGTTTTTATTTCAAAAAACATGTCCATTTTATTTAAGTATTAAATTTTGGCATAACGTTTTTAATATTCTTATTTTTAAAAATGCGTATCGAATCTACAGGCATATCTTTCTTCTTCTCATATTACTGTTCAATGTCTATTCTTTCATTTTTTCTTGGTAAGTCTCGCAGGGGTATATAATTTTTAGCGGGCTTTCACACATTCAGTTTTGGTTCTGTCTATTTTGTCGGTGTTATGTTTATTATGTAATTCACTAATTTCCGTTACTTCCTGGGTTTAATTATTTTTCTGACTTCTTGAGATGATAGGTTCTTCACTTAATGATTTTCAGTCTTTTTACTTTTCTTTAAAGAAAAACTTAAGGTTGTAAATTCTCCCATACAACTCTGCTTCAGGTTCTCTGAAGTTTTCATAGGTAATATTTTTATTAACATTCAGATCAAAATACTTTTTAATACTGATTTTGACTTTCTCTTTGTGTCTTCGGTTATTTGGAAGTACAGTGCTTAATTTTCAAAGTAATGGGCTTTTCTAGTTACTTTTTTTGTTATTTATTTCCAGGTTAATTGCCCAGGAACTAGAAAATGTATTACTCCAATGTCTTATGTTTACACAGTAATTTGCTTAATGGCCTAGCATATGGCTAAATCTTATAAATGTTTCATGGGTGCTTAAAAAGGTCAAATATTCTGCAGTTATTAAATATAGACTTATAAATCTACCCGCTAGACAAACACACAGGGTATGATATTTGAACAAAATTAAAATCTCAAACCTACACTGAGTTTTGGCATGTTTCTTCTATCTGCTACTAAGAAAGTTTGTTAAAATGTGCTAACAAAATTGTGGACTTGTTTATTTTTATTTTACTAATTTTGCTTTATCTATTTTGAATCTTTGTTATTCGGTGCCTAAAAGTTTGTAATTGTCTTATATCCTTGGTGAACTGAGTCTTTTTCCGTTAAAAAGTTTTTTCTCTGTCTCTTTAGTATTTGTTTTTAGTAAGTTCTACTTTGATACTACTATAACCTCATTAATTTTTTTAGGTTAATATTTGCATGATTTGGTAAATTCTTTTTATATAAAGTCCCTATATTCAGTGCCCGATCCTATAGGAATTACAAATTTAGGTTCCTGTGAGCCTCTGGTCACAGCATTTTCATTAACTAATCAAAACACACTGTATGTGTCTGTGTTGTTGATTCATCAGCGTTAACCGATGGGCAACAGGACAGAAGCCACGCTCGAATGAAGCACATTGAATACACCCATTTCCTTGGAAGGCACACTCCTGCGTCCTTGCAGTTAGGACCACTGGACGGTGCTTCAGCACTATGCTTGGGGGCCCTTTTAAACAGCAAAATCGCCAAGAAAAATCACCCCAATCGCAAAAACCGCGGCACTCAATAGACCATGGAAAGGACGCTTGTTTACGGTGTGACAGGAGAGCTGAAAATGTAGACAGGGGGAGGGGGGAGGTCTGTTTGTCCTCAGTGGGGAGCGGGTGTGTTGGGTGACTCAAATTTTCCAAGGCATGGTACACCTTCACAAATAAAAGGCAATTTGTGGTGAGTATCGATTTTGGAATTACAGATACATTTTATCAAATAGGTGAATTTGTAACTACAGAATATGGAAATGATAAGGGTGCTTTATATGTTTTTTTGAACTCTTTATAAATGTTTAAGTTTTCTTTCCTTATATTAAAAAAAAATTTTAATGATTATTTATTTTTGAGAGAGAGAGACAGTGAGAGCCAGGGAGGGGCGGAGAGAGAAAGAGACACAGAATCCGAAGCAGGCTCCAGGCTCTGAGCCGTCAGCACAGAGCCCGACGTGGGGCTTGAACCCACGAACTGTGAGGTCATGACCTGAGCCAAAGTCGGACGCTGAACAGACCGAGCCCCCAGGCGCCCCTCTTTCCTTGTATTTTAGATGCGTCTCTTTGGGCAGGAATCGTAAGGTGTTGTTTAAATCTCATTTGAAAAAAAAAATCTCATTTGAGGGTGTCTGTTTTTTAATGGGAGCGTTTAGCCAGTTTACATTTTAATATAATTATTGACATTTTTGAGTTGAAGTCCATCATCTTAGTCAGTAGCAGAAACACCCTCGTGCTGAAGGTTGGAGGGAAAGACACGTGGCTTAAAAATAACGGACACTGAACGTTCTTGTCGAGGGTGTCTTTCACGTGCGTGTGTGCACGTATAGGTGTGCATGTGAATGCGTAAGGTGTGGCTGTGTGACTTGCGTGCGCATGGTGTGTGTGTGTGTGAGAGAGAGCGCAACAGCTTCTTAGTCAGGGGGTGAGTTTCCTGTCGCCAGACGGATGCAAGCAGAGCCCAGAGTCCCGCTCAGAGGAAACTGGAAACAGCTCCACTTCTCGGGTCAGAGGCCCGGCTGGTGCCTCGGGATCCCGCAGCCGTGAGACGTCGGTTTGTCGGTGTGCCTGCCGGCTTCCTCTCGGTACCCCCGGGGATGCCAGCTTCAGCGCCTGGCGATTGAAAATGCGTCTTTGCAGGTTTTTTGGGCCACGGAATGTCTCCAGGGAAAAAAGTAGCCTCATCACGCGGGCAGAGAGTTGGCGAATTCCTCCAGAAATGAGGGATTGCGTAATATCGTCACGGTCTCCAGGCTCACGTTAGACCTAATTCGTCCCCAAAGGAAGTAGAAGAGTTTGTAACAACACAAGACACGCTCCTCCTCACGGTCAACAGAAAAAGAAAAGAAAAGAAACGACCCCAAACCCCTGATAAATTGCATTTTCTTTCTTGCAATAAATTCAGACGTTGAGTCGGGAATACTCAAGACGTTTTGTTTGAGAAAGTCTGCGTCGATTGTGGGGGAGTCCCAGGGGCCTGAAGTTCGGAACGCAGCAGCGGGGGCTGGTTTGGAACCTGGCAGGACGCGGTCCCACGCGGGCCGGGCAAGCGGAGCAGTTTCTCAGATGATTTCCCACAATCGGGGGCTCAGTGTGGTTTGGGGAAACGGGGGCGGCTTCATACGTGGCTGAGGATTAAGGAAGGGAGTCGCAGACGCCGGGTGGGGACACACCCTGCGTTGTCTTGTTGTGTTTTGTTTCTTTCCAAGAATCAGTCAAGATGGGCTTAGGAAGCAGATTTTATTTTATTTTATTTTACATTATTTTACTTTACTTTTTTTTAAATTTTATTTTGTATTATTTTCCTTTCCTTTATTGTATTTTTAATTAAGTTTTTCATTTGATTTTACATTTCATTTTATTTTTTACTTTATTTTATTTTTTTTACTTCTATTTATTTTACTTTATTTTATTTTGCATTATTTTACTTTATTTTACATTATTTTACTTTGCTTTATTGTATTTTCACTTTTTAAATTAAGTTTTGCGCCTGCCTCCTGATGTTTTGCCACGTGGGGCCGAACCCTCCTGCAGGGAATGGTTCAGTCCACACACCGGGTGCACGGCCGTGTGCGAACACCCAGGGCTCAGCCTGCTGGCACGTTGCTTCATTTTCGACGGTGGGGACCACCGTGATTGGGGCGTGTCCCCCTTGCAGAAGAGATTCGGACGCAACGCTCACGGACGTGGCCGTGGGCCTTCTATTCAACGCCGGGCGCGTCCTGTGCCGTTCTCTGCTTGTGTCCAAGTGTCTCTGTTTACAGGACCCCAATCACACTGGACTCGGCTCCGGCCTTGCGACCGCGTCTTCACTGAGGACGTTGGCAACGGCTTTGTTTCCAAACACGGCCACGGTCCTGGCGCTTGGGGGCTTGGCCTTCCACCCAGGAATTTTGCGAGGACACCGGCTCGTCACGGCACTCGGTCTGCGGGAGGGGACCCCCCTGTTTTTTGGCGAGAGCTTTTTTTTGTTTGCTTATGTGTTTATTTTGAGAGAGAGCGAGAACGAGCAGGAGCCGGGGAGGGGCGGGCAGAGAGGGAGACACAGAACCCCAAGCAGGCTCTGAGCCGTCAGCACGGAGCCCGACCCGGGGCTCGAACCCACAAACTGTGAGATCACGGCCTGAGCCGAAGTCCAGAGTCAGACGCTTAACCGACTGAGCCCCCCAGGCGCCCCCACGTTCATAGGTTAAGTGAGCTCGACACCCAATGTGGGGCTCGAACCTAGGACCCCGAGATCAGGAGTCGCAGGCTCCGCTGAACCAGCCAGACCGTTGGTGCCTCATACACGTGCGTGTGTCTCCTTATGCCGCGTTCATCACACTTTAGATCGATTAACAGAGAGGTGTTTGTGGAGATTATAGATTTCACACGCAGTGTATACGGAAAATATGCAGACACGTATCGTGTATGCATAAGGCCTATAGACACGCACGTATCTTTATATATATATATACATAAATATCTTTTGTATGCATAAGGCATATACACATGCACACATCTGTGTATATATGTGCACATATATCTTTTGCATGCATAAGGCTTACAGACATGCACATATCTTTATATATATACAAGTAAATACCTTTTGTATGCACAAGGCATATACACATGCACACATCTTTGTATATATGTGCACGTATATCTTTTGTATGCATAAGGCATATTGACATGCACATATCTTTATATATATACAAATAAATACCTTTTGTATGTCTATGGCATATATATATGCACATATATATATATATACATACAATATATAGATATTGTAACATAAGTCATAAACACATGCACACATCTTTATATATATGTGCACATATACGTTTTGTATACATACGGCACCTATACATGCGCATACCTTTACATGTATATACACATATGTATCTTTTGAAGGTATAAAGCACATACACATCCTCTCTCTGTACACATATATATGTCTTTTGTATGCAGTATGTGTTTATACATGTTTATATATATATACTGATATGTATCTTTTGTATACATATGACATATACACATATCTTTACATATATACATATGTAGCTCTTTTTATACACACACGTATCTGTAAATAAGCTTCAGTTTAAACACGACCCGTGTAACCTGTTTTAGAAACAACTTGTGTTTTTATGTTTTCTTTCTTCCTGCTTGGACTTCGTGTGTTCAAATAACAGTGTGTCTTTAAATCATTATTTTTGGAACTCTGTGGTTCCTGCAACTTGTAAGACGCGCTGAGTTTGGAGGGGAGGGGACATATTTTCCCTCGAACGCGTCGCCCCTCAGCGCCTTCCCCCGGGTACACGTTTAATAAATATCCCAGGAGACGGGGGGGGGGGGGCTCGGTGGTGTGATTATTACGGAGTGTTTATGCAGCTTGCTAATTTTAAGTAGCGGGAGAGTTCATTTATAACGACCTGCCCGGGGACCAAGAAGCGAGCGTTTGTCATGCCTCGCGCCTTCCGCGGCCTGTCTGCGTGTTTAACATTCAAGTCTGACCGAGATCTCCAAAAGGCATCTGAAAAATGTCTTCGTGTGTACAAACCCTTAATTTCCCCGTGCTCGGACGGCTCAAAAATAGAGGAATCGATTTCTGACACTTTCCCAGAAAATCCCTTTCGGGCCAAAACCAACATCGGCCGCAGAAAATAATGGGTAAGCATAAAATGCTGAAAGAAGAGGTTTACAGGGAAATTATAATTTCAGCCTGAAGAATAGCCTTGTTATAATACCGTGAAAGTCGTCATTCAGGTCGCTCGGAGACTTAGAATCTGGTGACGTCGAGGCTCGCAATCCTGCCGGCCACGACCCTCACACGTCTGAAAACCAGGGACAGAGATTTAGAAGAATCCGGATCCGTTTTGGGGCAACAAAATGCTTTTTTTAAAAATAAAATAAAATCTCTCTTTATTGAGAAAAATTAATATCGCTGCCTCCCTGCGCCTCCAACGCTCTGGCACGGACGACCGTTTATTTTAGCTGCAAAGACTCGGATTTGGCAGCTTTTAGAAATCGGAAACCAAGGACGAGAATTTGAATGGCGCAGAGGACGTGACACGGGAAATATTTTCTTCGGGCCCGTGTATTTCCAACGTTGAAAAATGAAGTGCGTCGGACGAACAGAGACGCAAATTCGAAAGGCAAGATGGCAGATTTGAGCTTTTTTTTTCTTTCTTTTTTTGCTTCCTTCTGGCGATTTCTTCTTATGTCGAATTAAAAACAAATAGGGAGGAAAAAAACAAACAACAAAACACTAGGACGATTTTTCAAAAACAATTGGAGCCCCAGGAGACACAGCCACACGGAGGAACAAACCGAGTCCGCGGGAATCTTTCTCTCTTTGGTTTCAATTTGGCCGGAATCCTTTTCATGCTTAAAAAATGACGCCAGCTCGCCGGGCTTCCGTTCCGATCAGAGCACGCAGAATGGAAATCCCAGACGCGAGGCCCTCCGCCCGCCCGCCCGACTGCAGGCTCCGCGGTCCCGGCCTGCAGAAGCGCTCGCCCCGCCGTCCCCGCGCCCCGGCCTCTCTGTCGGTCTCTCTGCGTGGCTCCGTTTCCCGGCCGATCTGTGTTCCATCCCTGCCGTGGCGAAATCCGCCGTCCTCCTCGGCTCCTTGGTTTCGGATCCTGTCCCGAGGAACGCGGTAAGCTCGACGCGTGAGGTTACAAAGGCCGAGCTCGCCCTTGGGGGGCAGAGGACACCGGCCACGTCGGCGTTTCCCCCGCGTCCTCCGGCCGCGTCTACCATCCCTCGGAAATATTGTTGCGATGATTCCGCCTGAGTCTTTCAACGTGTAAACCGCCCCCCAAGGGTGTGTGTCTGCTAATTTTGAGAGGCTGTGTTTTCCGTCGCTGGTCTCCTGGTTTCTGATTTTCTGCCTTTTTCATTCCTGGCTTCTGTCGTCAGTCATCCCGACCGTGGGACAGGAATCCAAACTCTGCCCCGTCTGCAGCCGGACTGGCGCGTGGAGCGTCAGAACTGAGTCTCCTGCCGGTCCTGGAACACGCGTCTGCTCCCTCTGACAGCTGGCGGAGCTGCTGCCACTTTCCTCTCTGGGAGTCCTTGGGCGTTTCCCTCGTGGGGCGTCACAACATTGCGCCTGCAGCTCCTGCCATCACATCTGCATTCCACATGGGAAGAATAAGAAGAAGCAAAAAAAAAAGAAAGGAGGAAAGAAGAAGCTGGATCGAGTGGACCCTCGGAGGACGTGGATACAGCATTCTGGGGGAGCTTGTTGGCGGCCTGTACGCAGCGCGGCTCTGGCCGAAAAGCTGAGTGAGGTGCGCAGATTCGAGGTTCACTCGGGAACCTGCACCCCGTCCTGGTGGCCATGCGGGGACAGAAGGGTGGAGGCAGACTTTTGCGTTTGGATGGTGGCGTAGACCGGGTGGTTGTGCGTTTGGACGGCAGTGTAGACTGGGTGGTTTTGAGTCTGGACAATGGTGTAGACTGGGTGGTTGTGCCTTTGGATGACAGTGTAGACTGAGTGGTTTTGTGTTTGCACTGCAGTGGAGACTGGGTGGTTACATGTTTGGATTGTGGTGTAGACTGGGTGGTTGTTCATTTGGACAGCAGTGGAGACTGGGTGGTTATGGGTTTGGACTGTGGTGTAGACTGGATGGTTGTGCGTTTGGACTGCAGTGGAGACTGGGTGCTTTTGTGTGTTTGGATGGTGGTGTAGACTGGATAGTTTCACATTTGGACTGCGGTGTAGACTGGGTGGTTCTGTGTTTGGATGGAGGTGTAGACTGGGTGGTTTTGCGTTTGGACAGCGGTGTAGACTGGATAGTTTTGCCTTTGGACGGTGGTGTAGACTGAGTGGTTTTGTGTTTGTACTGCAGTGGAGACTAGGTGGTTACGTGTTTGGACTGTGGTGTAGACTCAGTGGTGTTCATTTGTACGGCGGTGTAGACTGGGTGATTTGTGTTTGGACGGCAGTGAAGACTGGGTGGTTTTGCGTTTGGACTATGGTGTAGACAGGGTGGTTTTGCATTTGGACTGTGGTGGAGACTGGGTGGTTATGGGTTTGGACTGTGGTGTACACTGGATAGTTTTGCATTTGGACGGTGGTGTAGATTGAGTGGCTATGCGTTTGGACGGCAGTGGAGACTGGGGGGTTGTGTATTTGGATGGCAGTATAGACTGGGGGGTTGTGTGTTTGGATGCCAGTGTAGACTGAGTGGTTTTGTGTTTGTACTGCAGTGGAGACTGGGTGGTCACACGTTTGGACTGTGGTGTAGACTCGGTGGTGTTCATTTGTACAGCAGTATAGACTGGGTGCTTTTGTGTTTGGACAGCTGTGTAGACTGGATGGTTTTGCATTTGGATGCTGGTGTGGATTGAGTGGCTGTGCGTTTGGACGGTGGTGGAGACTGGGTGCTTTTGTGTTTGGACTGCGGTGGAGACTGGGTGGTTGTGTGTTTGGATGGTGGTGTAGAGTGGGTTGTTGTGCATTTGGATGGCGGTGTAGACTGGGTGGTTTTGAGTTTGCAGTGCAGTGGAGACTGAGTGGTTATGTGTTTGGATGGTGGTGTAGACTGAGTGGTTGTGCTTTTGGATGGCAGTGTGGACTGGGTGGTTTTGAGTTTGCAGTGCAGTGGAGACTGGGTGGTTATGTGTTTGGATGGTGGTGTAGACTGGGTGTTTGTGCATTTGGATGGCGGTGTAGACTGGGTGGTTTTGAGTTTGCAGTGCAGTGGAGACTGAGTGGTTATGTGTTTGGACGGTGGTGTAGACTGGGTGGTTGCGTGTTTGGATGGCGGTGTAGACTGGGTGGTTTTGAGTTTGGATGGTGGTGTAGACTGGGTGGTTGTGCTTTTGAACGGCAGTGTAGACTGGGTGGTTGTGCGTTTGCACTGCAATGGAGACTGGGTGGTTATGCATTTGGACGGCAGTGTAGACTGGGTGGTTTTGCGTTTGGACTGTGGTGTAGACTGGGTGGTTTTGCATTTGCACTGCAGTGGAGACTGGGTGGTTGTGCGTTTGGATGGCAGTGTAGACTAGGGGGTTGTGTGTTTGGATGGCAGTGTAGACTGAGTGGTTTTGCATTTGCAGTGCAGTGGAGACTGAGTGGTTATGTATTTGAACTGTGGTGTAGACTGGGTGGTTTTGAGTTTGGATGGCAGGGTAGACTGCTTACTTTTGAGTTTGGACGGTGGTATAAACTGGATAGTTTCTCATTTGGATGGCGGTGTAGACTGGGTGGTTTTGTGTTTAGATGGCGGTGGAGACTGGCTGGTTGTGCGTTTGGACAGCAGTGTAGACTGGATAGATTTGCATTTGGATGGCGGTGTAGACTGAGTGGTTTTGCATTTGGACGGTGGTGTGGACTGAGTGGCTGTGTGTCTGGACGGTGGTGTAGACTGGGTGGTTGTGTCTTTGGATGGCAGTGTAGACTGAGTGGTTTTGTGTTTGCACTGCAGTGGAGACTGGTGGTTATGGGTTTGGACTGTGGTGGAGACTGGGTGGTTGTGCGTTTGGACAGCACTGCAGTGGAGACAGGGTGGTTATGGGTTTGGACGGCGGTGTAGACTGGGTGGTTTCGCATTTGGATGGCGGTATAGACTGGGTGGTTCTGTGTTTGGATGGCGGTGTAGACTGGGTGGCTGTGCATCTGGACGGCGGTGTAGACCGGGCGGCAGGGCCGTGTCCCAGCCGGGGATGGGGCGTGGGCGCCGGGGGGCCGGGTGGCCGTGTCGGCACGTGGCAGAGTTCCAAGTGGACGGAGGCGCGCAGATGGCATGTAAGCACAGACCTCGGTGAGCTGGGGACAGGCCGGGGGCGTGGCGGGCGCCGTCCCCTCTCGCCGTGACCCGCGTGGAGCTCCCCGTCCCCGACCAGGACCCTGAGGCCCCGGCCACGCCGCCGGTGTGTCGCCGTGGCCGGCCTGCCCTGCTCGGCGTGTCCCCAGGCCCCGCCTGCGTGCCGAGCGGGGAGCCGGGAGCTGGGGGCCCGAGGCGGAGACCCCCGCTCATTCCTCCCAGAGGCTGTCCACACTCAGGGGAGCACAGGGAGTTTCTGGAAAACTCTACAGCGCGTGTGGGGTCAGGTCTGCTGTCTCTCGGCTTTATGATTTTCCAGAAACGTGTCCGCTTGACTTGGGCTGGATGATTGACGAGAAAACCGTCCGTAACGCCGCGGCTCGAGGAGGTGGGATGCGGCCAAAAATTTTTTGACTGGAAAATCACGTTATAATCGTCTTCTTTCCTCTCTTCCTCAACCTCCTTATCCTTTTTTTTTTTTTCTTTTTTTCCAGAAATACTTGATCTTTTCGAGCAGCCGCGTCTGGTGGAATAAAAATCAAGACATTTAAGCGGCTCTTAACTTAACTATGGAAAGTACTTCGCCGAAGAGTAAGAATCCGCAAAACGCTGTTAAGCGTCATTATCGAAATTACGCCTCTTTTTCTTTGCAGGAAAAACGATCGAGGCATGAGCGAAATATACCAACCACTCGGGTCCCGTCGGATTGATTCACAGGCAGGTAATTTTGCGGGCGTGCTGGCAGGTACCCTATTGGAAAATCGATGCATTATTTTGGGGGAATAATGGTAAGATCCAAGAGGGAAGACACACATCCCAAAATTAAGACACAGCCCTCAAGCATCACAACGCATTGTCAAAAACTAGATTTTTTGGGCGCCTGGGCGGCTCCGTCGGTGAAGCGTCTAACTCTTGGTTTCCGCTCAGGTCAGGATCTCATGATTTGTGGGTTCCAGCCTCACGTCTGGCTCTGCGCTCACAGCACGGAGCCTGCTCGGGGTTCTGTCTCTCTCCCCGTCTCTGTCTGCCCCTCCCCTGCTCACTGTCTCTCTCTCTCTCTCAAATAAATAAATAAACTTAAAAAATTAGCCTGTTTGGTTTTCTTTCTAAAATTCATTTTCCCGCCCCGACAACGTCCGTGTGCTCGGAACGCGCCCGGAACCCCGTGCATCTGCTTTGCGATTATCTCCCCATCAGCACAAGCCGGGCGCGTCTGTCCGTCGTCCTCTGGGCGCCGGGTCTGAAGGGCGGCCTCTCGGGAAAGGCCAGACCGGTCCTCAGACCCCGCGCGGCGCTGAGCGAGCGGCTGGCGGCGGGTGGGGGGCGGGGAACCCCCGAAGTCTTTTTTATTCTCCTTGTCATACACAGAAGATGACTTAAAAACCGCGTTTGCATCGGAAATGGTTCCATCTATCTTCCTGAAAGATTCCGAATTTCCCCAAACTGTTGCTCGGAGTCGGATTAAAACCCTGGCTATCAATCGTGCCCCGGGCACCATAGCTCACGGAAACGTCCTTCCCGGAAAGGACTTGGCAAAACTAATCAGCTATGGGAAACACGCAGTTTTATTTTTTATTTTTTTTCCCCCTCCCGGCAGATGTTTCTAGGGGACGGCCCGCCGGGCATGTCTACAATTTTCCGTAATTTCCCTTTAAGCCTCAATATGCTACAATTGCATTAAAGAAAATAATCAATGTTCTTTAATACAGTATTTACTTGTAATATTTTCACTGGGCTGTGAGTTCGGTCTCGCAAGATGAAACATGGTTTTAAAAATTGCTAAAGGTAATGATTTTTTATAGCTTAATTTAGATTATATTGAAAATTATGAGGGGGGGGAGAGAGAGAACCGCGGACCGCTGGCGCCTTATTAAACATCTCCGCGTTTTTGCAATTTAAACACAACTCTCCGTCATGCTTTCCGCGTGTTCGTAGATCCGCAACACACATTAATAACACGGTAATATCTTTATTTCCATACTGTTGCTTTAATATACCGCGGGGAGCTGGGAGCAACGTTCGCTCAGTAATTATTTCCATTATAAGTAGCAGATTCCGCAGGAGAAGGACGACTTCTTTCCGAGGGGGAAACTCGTTCCTTCTCGGCCGCGGCCCGGGACGCGCCGTGCGGGGCGCCGGTCCCCAGGAGGACACGGGGGGGGATGTGTGTGTGTGGTATTTGTTGTCCGGCTGGCGAGCGGGTCCGGGGGGTTCGTCCCCTCTTTCCCTGGGACTCAGCTGAACCCCCGGCTTGTGTTCAGACACCGAGGTTCCTGGAGGCGCCCCAAGCGGCGGACTGAACACAAGGTGTCGGGGGCAAAAACGGGACAGTTTCGGGATGCTGAGTGCACGGCTGCGAATGAGGCGCACGCCGGTGTCAGGCTTGGGGACCCTGCCCATGGGCTCCGAATCCTCGGGTCGAGGACGCGGTCTGGACGTCGGGCGAGGTGCGGACAAGCAGGGGACCAGCCACCGCTGGGAGGCTCTCGAGTGCGGCTTTATTTGGGACGTCCTGCAAACGCACGCGTGTCCTCTCTGCACAAGCACAGGGTGGGCCAGCCGAGAGCACGTGCCGGTGATGCCGACAGCGCGGACACTGGAGCCTGCTTATGAGCCTGTCTCCCTCTCTCTCTCTCTGCCTGTCTCGTTCGGACTTTGTCTTTCTCTTTCTTAAAAAAAATAGAAAACCTAAGTGGGGCTCCTGGGTGGCTCAGTCACTTAAAAAAATATAAAACATTAAAAAAATTTTTTTAAGAAACATTAAAAGGAGTCTAAAAACATCTTATAAAAACAAATCCATAAATTTATAAAAATATAAAAAATTAAAAATTTTTTTCATAAACACTAAAAGAAATCTAAAAACATCTTATTAAAATAAATACTTAAAAAATATAAAACATTAAAAAAATTTTTAAAAACATTAAAAGAAATCTAAAAACATCTTATAAAAATAAATCCATAAGACGTATTATCAGGGCATGTCTGTGCTCCATAAGTGTTGGGGTGCGTGCAGATGTGTGGGTGCGTTTGTAAGGAAGTGTGCACACATACATTTTATGTCCTGGGTGATGACAAATTCTGCTTCAAGGTACGGTGTGAACCATTCTTACGAGCACACACACAAAAAAGCTTTTTCTTTAAAGACAATCCTCCAACCTCAATATCTTATACAAACAGACCTTCCTTTCTGGAATGTTCCTTGAAATCGCGAGACGGAGCAACAGAAAACGGGAGAAGCAGCCTGTCACTTGGTGCCTGTGGAACAAAGACACGAGAACGACGTATTACCAATTGCAGGGAAATGTTCAAACGTTGGCTTTTTTATTGTACTTTAATTTTTTAAATTTCTAAAAAAATATACATATTTTTGTTTCCGTGTTTGTTGGGTTCCGCGTGTATTGGTTTCCCGGCAGAAACGACTCTCCCGAAAGTCGTCCCTGTTGAGCACACGGAGTGTGGGATAGTTCACGTGGCCCCTGCGTCCGAGAGCAGGAAACCCTGCCAGGACCGCGGTGTGATGCCGACATTGGGGTGGTCCCCTCCCCGGCCCCCCACCCCCTGGCCCAGGAAGTGGAGAATTCCTGATGCATTTTCCCCGGGACCCCGCTCCCGCTGGCGCTCGGCAGACACGAGGCTCAGGGCTTTGACTGACGGATGTGGTCGAGCCCTACGTCCCTCCCACCCTGAATTTTGTGTGTAGAAAGTTCCAGAACGCGGGATGGCTCGTCAGGAGATGCGTTTTCCCGAACACATCCGCCGGCACGTGGGGTTGGCGCACCATGGCCAGGTTTGGTCTCTTTCTGTGTTTCCTTGACTTCACATTGTGACGGTTTCAGCACACGGACCCCGGTCGCGGTGGTTAAACGGTCTCCCTACGTTTGTACGAGGGTCACAGCTCTGTCTGTGCCTGTCCGTGTCTGTCTTCCTGTCACCCAGACCAGCGTCTGGAGTGATACCTGTGTCTGTCTGTGTGTCTACACCTGTGTGTGTGTCTGTGTCTGTTGTGTATCTGTGTCTACACCTGTATGTATGTTGTGTCTATACCTGTATGTGTGTGGTGTCCACATCTGTGTGTGTGTTGTGTCCACACCTGTATGTATGTCATGTCTACACCTGTGTGCGTGTCTGTGTCTACACCTGTCTGTGTGTTTACACCTGTGTGTGTGTCTGTGTCTACACCTGTATATGTGTCTGTGTCTACACCTGTGTGTGTGTCTGTGTCTACACCTGTGTATGTGTCTGTGTCTACACCTCTATGTATGTCGTGTCTACACTTGTATGTATGTTTTGTGTACAGCTGTATGTGTGTCGTGTCTACACCTGTATGCGTGTCCGTGTCTACACCTGTGTGCGTGTCTGTGTCTACACCTGTGTGTGTGTCTGTGTCTACACCTGTATGTATGTTGTGTCTATACCTGTATGTGTGTGGTGTCCACATCTGTGTGTGTGTTGTGTCCACACCTGTATGTATGTCATGTCTACACCTGTGTGCGTGTCTGTGTCTACACCTGTCTGTGTGTTTACACCTGTGTGTGTGTCTGTGTCTACACCTGTATATGTGTCTGTGTCTACACCTGTATATGTGTCTGTGTCTACACCTGTGTATGTGTCTGTGTCTACACCTGTGTATGTGTCTGTGTCTACACCTCTATGTATGTCGTGTCTACACTTGTATGTATGTTTTGTGTACAGCTGTATGTGTGTCGTGTCTACACCTGTATGCGTGTCCGTGTCTACACCTGTGTGCGTGTCTGTGTCTACACCTGTGTGTGTGTCTGTGTCTACACCTGTGTGTATGTCGTGTGTACACCTGTATGTGTGTCGTGTCTACACCTGTGTGTGTCTGTGTCTACACCTGTATATGTGTTGTGTCTACACCTGTATATGTGTTGTGTCTACACCTGTATGTATGTCGTGTCTACACCTGTATGTGTGTCGTGTCTACACCTGTGTGTGTGTCCTGTCTACACCTGTGTGTGTGTTGTGTCTACACCTGTGTGTGTCTGTGTCTCTACCTCTACATGTGTCTGTATCTGTATCCACACCTGTACTGTGTCTACACCTCCCTCCGGATCTCTATCTGTATCTTTACATCTGCGACTGTCTCCATATGTGTTTCTCTCTGTGTGTCTATATCGCTGTCTACACCCGTATGTGTGTCTCCATCTGCATCTACGTCTACGGTCACTCTCCCTGCCGCCGTTTCCATACATCGAATTTACGTCTCTTTCCGTTTGTCAAACACACCGACGTGTATCACGTGTTGTCGGAAGTCGAAGAGCACATAGTAGCGCCTCACTTTTAAGGAGAAATGCGAAAAGAAGATTATGCGTTAAAAGGGAAACTAAGTATTCGTGGGAAGCAGAAGAGGCGAGGGGTTCGAGCTCCCCGGCTCTGGCGCCCTGTCCCTGTGTCCGTGCCTTGTTTCCGGAACGATCCGAGCTGCCCGTGCCATGCGCGCTGCGTCTGCCGGAGCAGCTTCCTCGCAGCCTTCCTCACGCGGCCGTCACGTTGCTCACGCGCCCAAACCTGAGAAGGAAAAACATAAAAGAAAAAGAAAAACACCATTTCACAGATTCTTGATCTGCGCCGACCGGGCGCCCCTGGCCGGCCCGCCATCTCTGGTCCCGGCTCGGTGACAACGGACGGACTCGCGGGGGACCCAGGTGGGCTCCGAATCCGCCCGACAGAGCCCCCCGCGTGCTCCAAAGTCACGGTCCGTGTGGGTTTCCTTTCTTGTTTTTCTGGGCAGAGTTTCTGCGTTTTCCGTACCCTGTTTGTGCGTCCCGGCCGCGTGGCTTCCAGGGATCCCCGAACGCCTTTCCCGGGGCAGCGACGGGGACGGGCAGGTGGCAGGCGGGGGGTCCCCAACCTCCGTGGTCATTGGCATGCACCTGCCATGCTCCGGTTGCCAGTGTTCCGGAGACGCCTCCCCAGGCGCCCGCCCGCCGCGCCCTGGCGTCCCGGCCCTCATACCGAATTCGAGGAAGGTGGTTCGACCCGGCCGTCCCGCCAGGCCCGTTAATATTCTAATTGAATCGGAAAGTCTCGAACTCGCTCGCCGTCCCACGTGACCTGCTTACCTGTCGGGAAAGTGGCGCCGAGCGTGAGGACACAGAAGGAGCAGGCTCGGGGTACCGGCCTGGAGGGGTGCACACACGCTCCCACTGAGCCCCTCGGGAGCTGGCAGCGATTCTCGCGGTCCCAGGGGACACACGCCAGCCCACGCGCACACACGCCAGACGGTGCACACACACGTGATGCACACACAGAGCCCACACAGACACCAGCCTGCACACATCGAGCAACCGACACACACACCACCCTGCATGCACACACACACCCGAGTGTGCACACACACCAGCCTGCACACGCACCAACCAACACACACAACAACCCATGCACACACACCACAGCGTGCACACACACCAGCACACACACACACACCAACCCACACACACACAAGTCCATGCACACACACCAGCCTGCACACACACATGACTGTGCACACACACCAACCAACACACACACCAACCCACGCACACACCAACCCACGCACACACACCACAGTGTGCACACACATCAGCACACACACACACCAACCCACACCCACACAAGTCCATGCACACACACCAGCCTGCACACACACACCAGCTCATGCAAACCGCACACACACATGAGTGTGCACACACACCAACCGACACACACCAGCTCACAGACACACCAACCCACACACACGCACCAGACTGTGCACACACACCAGCTCATGGACACACACAGCCCCCACACACACACCAACCCACACACACACCAACCCACACACACAAGTCCGTGCACACACACCAGCATGCACACACACACACACCAGCTCATGCAAACACAGCAGCCCACACACACACCAGACTGTGCACACACACCAGCTCATGCACACACACCAGCCTGCATGCACACACGAGTGTGCACACACATAGCCCACACAGACCAGTTCACACACACACACCAGCCCCCACACATGCACCAGACTGTGCACACACACCAGCCCACGTGAACACACCAACCGACACATGCACCAGCCTGCACACACACACCAGCTCATGCAAACACTCCAGCCTGCGCACACACCAGACTGTGCACATACGCCAGCTCAGCTCATGCACACACACCAACACACACACACAAGTCCGTGCACACACACCAGCCCGCACACACACACCAACCGACACACACACCAGCCTGCACACACACACCAGCTCATGCAAACACCCCAGCCCGCGCACACATCAGCCTGCACACACTCACCACAGTGTTTCTGGTGCCACGTTTCGTGTTGTTTCTGAGGAATCTGAGAAAATCCCGAACGCACGGTGAGGGGGACGTCGTCAGACTCTCCGGAGCCTCATGGAACCTTCACTGAGTCGTAAGTGTGGCCGGGACACCCGGGACGCCGTTTTCTAAGCCGGGCACGGTTTTCCCTTACACACGTTCCCGGGACCGCCCGTGAGCCGCTTTCAACCGACTTTGAAGCCTAGAAGGACCCGCTTGCCTCTGCGCGCAGGCGGCTGGGCACAACCGTGGGCATGCCATCGCCTCCTTTGGGGACGAAGGCCAAGACGATGCTCCGTTTCGGGAGAGAATCTCCAACCCTCTTGTGTTTCAATTTGTTTTTTAAATAAGAGTTTAAAAATACAAGTGTTTGAGGCAAATGTTTTCGGGGATCCCGCAGGCATTTTAAAACAGTTCATCTCGAAACCCCCGCCCCCCGCGGTGCTTAGGAGCGAGTCTAGTGCAAGGAGGCCCGATTGCTTTTCCCGACGGAGAATGCGGGTGCCGGGCCGTCCCCGTCTTACAAAACGGTGTTCTGAACTCGTCCTAACGACGAGACGACAGGAATTTGAGTCATTCGAACGGGCTCCATTGGATTTCTTTCCACACTCGTTTGCGAGTGACTTTAAGGGTGTATTTTAATCAGCCTTGTAATCCTGCAAAAATAAAAATACTATATGAACAATAAAATCAATGCACATAGAAACAGGGACGGAGAGGGGTCTCTGAGGACAGAACAGGGAAAGAGATCGGGTTCTATGCCCACAATACGGATTTTTATTTCATTGGTTCATTCCCAGGGACCTAAAGGCACGAATTTCTCCGATAAAACCCGGAGCCACGGTCGCCGATTATTCGTGAGATAATTATTCCGTGTAAGTCTGGGGCCACGTTTGTACTTGAAATGTAATTTTGATGCGAGGCGGTGAGCCCACGGGAACGGCTTTGTGGCTTCGAGAACGTAACGACAAGATGGTTGGTTATGAAGCGTGGGGCTGGAGGGGCGGGTTGGCGCGTCGGCGCGCCCAGTTGGGGACCCTGATACCCAGCGTTCGTCCCGTAAGTGCCTCCCACATGGGGACCCCACGAGACCACCGTGCTCGCTCTGCCTGCGCGTTTTGTATCCGGGGGGGATAAAAAAAATAATAAAATAATAATAATAAATTTTGCACGGATTAAAAAGAACCCAAAAAGCTAGTGAATGAAATAATGTCTCCCTTTCGCTAAAATCCACCCTGAGAAACTGTCCGTTTGGTGACACACAGTCTCCAGCACAAACGTCGGCCTCTCCACCAACACGGGACCATCTCCACACGTGTGCATCTCTGCAAAAGCGCGAGATTCAGTCGGTCTGAACTGCAGAGAAACAGTTAAATTCAAATTTGAAATTAAAATAAAGGGGCGCCTGGGGGGCTCAGTCGGTTGAGCATCCGACGTCGGCTCAGGTCATGATCTCGCGGTTCATGAGTTCAAGTCCCGCATCGGGCTCTGTGCTGATGGCTCAGAGCCTGGAGCCTGCTTCAAATTCTGTGACTCCCGCTCTCTCTGCCCCTCCCCTGCTCACGCTCTGTCTCTGTCCCTCAAATGAATAAACATTTAAAAAAATTAAAAATAAAAAAATAAATGCGTAAATAAATTTAAAATTTAAAAAATCTAAGCATAAGTACATCCCCAGCATTGCGTAACATGTACTTCTGACCGAAAAATTGTTTGTTTCTATGAAACTCAACGTTGACTGAGCGTAGACTCGTTTTCACTCACTGGATGAGACCGGATTGCAGCATGAATGCCACAGACGGTGATGGACCCACCCCTGCCCTGAGCAAGGGACCCGCCTGGGTGATGCGTGCAGACCACCAGCACCCCATCCGCCCTCCGTGCTGCGGTGAGGAAGACCCACTCATGTCCACGCAGTGGAGAACCCTCCTCCACGAAATTAACGTTTTCCAGCCCTTTCGTACTCCAGGCAGGCGGGCGGCCAGGACAGACGTGTCCCCAGATCGGTTAAGACACGTTTGTCACCAGACGCCGCGCGAGCCCGCCCATTTTGGCACCGGGGCCGCTGCTGATGCGCAGCGTGGGGGGCCCAGGTCCGAAACGGGAGCCCCTCCTGTCCGGTGTCGCCCGGCGGCTGTGGGTCGGCGGTCAGCCCAGCAGGCAGAGTCCCCGGCCCTGAGGCCAGCGATTCCTGTCGGTTATCCCTGAGCTCGGGGAAGGGCAGTCTGACTCCCTAGGAGCCCGTCACGACGTCGCCGGAGACCGGGGTGCGCGTTTCCGGGGGTCACTGGTTTTTCGTGGCCCTGGTGCGCCCCGGAAGGGGTCGACTCAGCGTTTGGATGCCTCCACTCATAAATAGGACCCACTTGGGTTTGGTTTTAGTCTATGACTTTTTTTAATGTTTATTTCTTTTTGGGAGAGACAGACAGACAGAGTGCGAGCAGGGGAGGGGCAGAGAGAGAGGGAGATGCAGAATCTGAAGCAGGTTCCAGGCTCCCAGCTGTCAGCACAGAGCCCGATGCGGGGCTTGAACACACAAACCGTGAGATCGTGACCGGAGCCAAAGTCAGACGCTCAACCGACTGAGCCACCCAGGCGCCCCCTATCCAACATTTATTTTTATTTTTTATTTTATTTATTTATTTTTTAAAAAATTGTATTTATTTTTGAGAGAGAGAGACAGAGTGCAAGTGGGGAAGGGACTGAGAGCGAGGGGAACACAGAATCCGAAGCAGGCTCCAGGCTCCCAGCTGTCAGCACGGAGCCTGACGCGGGGCTTGAACTCATGAACCGGGAGACCATGACCTGAGCCAAAGTCGGACACTCAACCGGCTGAGCCACCCAGGCGCCCCCTTTTTTTTTTCTTTTTAATGTTTACTTATTTATTTTTGGGAGAGACAGGTATGAGAGCAAGCAGGGAGGCACAGACGGAGACAGAGAGAGAGAATCCCAAGCAGAGTCCTCAGTGTCAATGCAGAGCCTGATGCAGGGCTCGAACTCACGAGCAATGACATCATGACCTGAGCCGAAACCGAGAGTCAGATGCGTAACCAACCAAGTCTCCCAGGTGCCCCAACGATCGCTTACTCGACGTTCCACCTTCATTCCTTGCCTTCGCCCGCCCCCCACATCTGACCGTTGCATTCAGACTTTTCCCGCCCTCGACAACAAATTCCCCAAACAAATGCAGTCTCACCCTCGTTCAAGACTGTTGAGGATTGTTCGCGACGTGGCCGCCATGTTTTCCGGCAAAACAAAACAAAACGAGACATTCGTTCATGCGCGTGTCTGCACCGTGCGTCCAAGGACAAGGAGCTGGTGCGAGGTCGGCCGGCGTGCGTGGTGAAGTCACGAACAACGAGGTAGGAAGGCATCGTTGAGATCGTGTTGGCCACGGATCGTGTGCTGCCTTGGATGTGACGTGGCCTCTTGGGCGTGAGGTTGAAGGTGCAGACGGATGAGGTCCTGGAAGAAGGGACCCCTGTGTTCATGCCGGGTGCAAGAAGTGACAGGCAGAACCGAGCTTGCACAAGTGACCGTCCCTACACACGTGGAGTCTCTCTCGAGGACACGAATCCTGTCTCTTCTAGTTTCGTAGTTCCCTACTTGACCCCGAAGCAATGGACGTGGCACGAGCCGGAAGCCATGACACGCCTCGATTTTAGTTCCGAGCGCAGACAGCTCTCGAGCGTGACTCCTTCGTGGCGGCCGTTCCGTGGCCGCTAGGATCGTCTTATTCTTATTTTTGCCAGCCGCTCGCGGTTGGTGACGACGGTTGGCCGTCCATTTCTCATTGAGCATCCGATCCGTGGGCAAACGCACGCGTGTGGAGTCCGCCCCCTCGGAAAGCCCGTCCATTGGGCAGGCCAAGGAGACCCGGAGAGGAAGAGGAATGATGATGCTTCCCGAGACACAAGGCTCGCGGAAACTCTTCATTTGCCCCGGGAAGGGAAGGACGCTTGGTCAACAGAGTCCTCGCGGTTGGTTGGCTCCAGTGCCCCCCTTTCTCTGCACCCACTTCCCAAGCCCCTGGCGGGATTCTGTCTCCTAAAAGAAACTCAGAAGGAGCACGGAGAGGAGGTTTCCCCCCACCACGCGTCTTTGGGCCGCCTCCCGTTTGGCAGAGCATAAGGAAGCCCGCCATTTTGCTCGTGGCCATTGCCTTTGGGGAGGCGGACAGAGACAAAGGCAAGAAGGAGACAGGCTTCCCTCAGAAAGGAGGTAAGCTGGGGGTCGTGTGCTGAAACGCAACACCCGTGGGCGTCCGTGGGCTGAAGCCAGCCTCCGCCCCAGCCTCGTGGGCCCTCGGCCGCCAGGTGGACCGCGCCCGCGTCCCAGGCTCCCACGACGCCAGCTGGCGTCCTCGGTCCGGAAAGTTAAGACTTTCCCGGCGCCTTTCCTCTGCCCCGTCGTTCGCTGGAGCTTGAAAGGGCAAAAGCTCTAATTGTCGATCCTGTGGGGTGCGCGCGGCCCCGTCCTGACCTCGCTCCCCGTGCCAAAGCAAACCCGGGCTTACGTTGCTTTTTCTCCGCGTTCATTTTTCTGCCCACTTAACAAAATTATATTCAATGAGCTCTGGGAGAAACCCACATCAACGGGCCGTGTAATGCGATTTCTGGTATAGATTCAGGAAGGGGGAAAAAAACCCTACATTTTCCTTCATTTCTGTCAGAATCAATCAAATTGTACGAAACGGAACATAATCTCTTAGAAAGAAAATGAGGCTTTTCCAGGGAAATGAGCGTCCTCGGCGTGGTAACACGCACAGATTTAAGAGGTCTCTGTTTTAGCTTTTTTTAATCATGCCTAATTAGGTTTTTTTAATCACCGGCACAACTAAGGCTCTCGCCTGCATAATTTATGACAGAGAGGGGCCAGTGTCAGAAATCAAATGTTGTAAATTAAAAATAACAAGTTTGAGACTAGTGATTCAATTAAAACCCCAGAAAACATTGGATTATGCATAATTGAGAGGTTCTATGCACACATGCGTGTCACGCCTGTCAGTGTGGATGGGAAGATTGGATTGGGGCTGTCAGGGCTATTTAAATCAACGCGGTAAAAAAATCAGAAAACAAAGGTGATGGTTATTATTAACTTCCAGTGTTCAGAAATAACACCAAGGGGTCTTTAAATTGAATGCTTAGATGACGAGGCTTTGTTTGCAGGGGAGGTTCCAAATTCCGGAGGCTGGTTGGCCGAGCGGGAGGGTCCCACTGTGGTCGTCTGGGGGCACCCCGTTGGGGCTGCATCGGACAGAGTGGGGTACCATTCCCGACAGGAACCCATCTGGCTCTGTCCATTGTCCGACCCGTCCCACCCTGCGATTTTGCTTCATAACGATGAAGACGTGTCTACACGTTGGTTTTCCAAGAGCACGCGCACGGAGGGTGGCGGCTTCCCCCGAAAAGTCGGAACTCTGGTGCAGACGTAATGAAGGTCTGGACCGTGTCTCAACGTCCCCACGGGGGAGACGTAACTCGAACGCAGCTCAACACATCAAGGAAGCGGCCGGGATCTCCCAGAGAAGACGGTATCCCTGGGGACCGTGCGGAAGGTCAACGGGCCTCCAGGCATGTCCCCGGGGAAGCCACGAGACTCCGAGGCAGGGGGAGAAGGCAGGAATCCCTCCCCACTCCGCCCTGCACTCGCCAAGAGCCAGCAGGACTGGTGCAAAGCTGAGTGCATGGAAAGATGGCAGCCGGGGGCGTGAAGGTGTCACGGTGGTTCCTTCTGCGACAGCTGGTGCGGGAGCTCCACCGAGCTGACTGACGCTCCGTCTCCCCACGTTTGGGTGGCGAGGATGTCTCCCGTGCAATTCAGGCCACGGTTACTGAGACGCTGGACACGATGGTTGGGGTACAGCTAGGTGTCTGAGGGACACGTAAATAAAGAAATGAATGTATAACCAGAGGTTTCAGGGAGAGAGAAGCGTTAGGAAGGGTATGAAGAACGAGGGAGAATCCCTGACTTCCATACGTGTCTTTTCTTTCTCTTGCGGATATTTCGTGGTGGTCTGACTACATGTCTTCGTAGCGTTGTTAGATTTTCTATTAAATTAGATATTATTAGATTTGTGTCCTATTATAAACGGTATAGGTTTACAAAATTTATTCTTTCTTGCCAGAACACAACTGTAACAGACTTCTTCCATATTTGCATCTGTGTCCAATGAATTTCCTGTGTTTCTTACTCGTCGTACTAATGGAATGTTTCCTCCGCATTCATCGTATGCAGGAGCAAAGACGATTTTATTCCTTCCGTTCTGGGGTATTTATTCACCCGAATTTTACGTATTCATAGAAATTTTTGTATTTTGGCGAGGACCTCCAACACCACATTAAATGGAAGGCGGGAAAGAGACATCGTGGCCTCACCACCGATCTGAAAAGATCTCAACATTTCCACAGTACGTGTGATGACTATGGTAAACCTTTTCTAAATATCTCTCATCAGATTAAAGAAAATCCCTTATATTTCTAGTTTTCCAAATATCGATTCATTGATTTACTCCTTTTTTTAAAGACTTCTTGCGTTTTAATTTTTTTAATGTTTATTTATTTTTGAGAGAGACAGAGGCAGAATGTGAGTGGGGGAGGGGCAGAGAAAGAGGGAGACACAGAATCCGAGGCAGGCGCCAGGCTCTGAGCCGTCAGCACAGAGCCCGACGCGGGGCTCGAACTCACGAACCATGAGATCATGACCTGAGCCAAAGTCTGATGCTTAACCCACTGAGCCACCCAGGCGCTCCTGATTTATTTATTTCTTCATATCATGAATACATGATCCGACTTAGGTCCATTTTTTCTGCTTTCTTTGAGGTAATTATACGACTTTTCACGTGTATTCTGTTCGGGTGATGATTTGCATTTTTAAACCAGTTTTCATTGCAGACTCCATGTGATCTATTATCTTTTTTTATGTCACCAATATTTTGTTTAATATTTTTGTATCTGTGTTCACAAAAGAGATTGGTCTGCTATCTTTCTTCTTGGATTTCCGTGTCAGGGTAACGCCAGTGACATAAAATGAGTTCTAACTGCTTCTTCTTTTTCTAATCTTTAGAATACATATTTTGAGTAATATTGTCAATTTTTTCCCTTAAATATTTGGTAGAAGATAAAGGTTACAGCCTTTTGGCTCTACGTTTGTTTGTGTCACTGATTCAGCTATGAATGCAATCTCTTCCGTGGCAGTAAGACTTTGTATTTTCTATTTCTTTGAATGTCAATTTTAACAGACCGTATATTTCTAGAAATGTGTTTCTTCTATCTCTTTATAGGCATAAAACTATTCATAAGATTCTCTCATGAAATTCTGAGTGTTTATAGGATCGTTAGTAATTTCCCATCATTTACCTGGGATATTACTTCCATGAGTCTCTAATTTTCCTGATCGATATCACAATTTTCTCATGTTGTCAAGTCTTTGACTCTGCAGTGTTGTATTGTATGCATTTATTTTCGTCTTGATTGGTTCTGATTCACTTCTGTTGTTTTATTCCTACTAAGTTATGTGGGGTTTTGCTGCTCTTTTTCTAATTTTTAAGGTTGTTTTGCACATTGATAGTTTTCATCAAACACTCAGAATCCACTTGCCTTTGAATTACATATTTTGCAGGCAGCACGGGCATGGGTTGCATTCTTAGTATTTTGATTTATTTTGTTTTCGTTATCTTTCTGTTTCCAGTATTTTCCGATGTCTATTGTGACGCATGGATTATTTAATTTGGAATGTAATTTGGATACATGGAAATTTAATTTCCAACCATATGGACATTTGTATGCTTGGAAACACGACAGACACACACACACACTCTCTTAGTGTGTGCTTTCTACTTGTCCCTAGAAATCTTATCTTTTTTTGTTTCTTTTCTTCTTTTGGAGCATTTGAGGTTTGAGTTTTTTATTGTAATTACTACCATCCCAACCCCTATTAACTAGGAAGTCATATATCTTTTACCAGTTTTGGGAAGGTTATCGTCAGGGTTACAAACATGCCCTCGAGTTTTCAAAGTCTAACATTAATTACTTTTACTTTCTTCCTAGACAATGAAAATACCTTAGAACATTTAACTTCATTTACGTCCCCCTGATTTATACATCACTGTCATGCATTTTAATTCTCCCTACATTTTAACCCCCTTAAGACATGATTGTTTTATAACGCCAATATTTATTTACAATTACCCACACAATTTGGCATTTTTATCACCTCGTGATTAAAATTCACTTCATTCCTTCATGAATTTTAATGTTCTATTTGGGTCATTTCTCTTCTGCTTTGAGCTCTCTTGATCATATTCCCTCTGGTCGAGGTCTGCTGGTACCATATTTCCTCAATTTTTGTTTCCTGAAAATGTCTTGCTTCGACCCGCTGGGAAGCCCGTGTCAGGATTTTGCTCGCTGATCAAACATTGTCCCATTTTGCTCAAAAGAAACACTCTGAGCGAAAGACAGTCTTCCTAGTACTGAAGGGACAGTAGGACCCGACCTCCTTGGACGCCAGGAGCCCGAACGGGTTGCAAGTTCCCAACAGGGGTGCTTGTGTCTGGGGACTTTCTCCAGCAGCGCAGCCCTTTGGGGGGCTGTGTCCCTGGATCCCCGAGACCCTCTGAGCACCTCGGCCAGTGTCTGAGCTCACGCGAGCCCCACAGTGTGCACGACAACCCTGCTTCCCAAACCTCGGCGATGCTTTCGCGACTCAGCCGCAGCCCCCCTCCCCGCCTCGTGACGCTAACGAGATTCGAAGGGGTTCCCTTGAAAACTGATGAAGGAGATTTCTAGCAGATTATCCTGCAGCGCGTAAACCCTTCCCGTCGCTTCCAAACGGTGACCCCGTTAAAGTCTTTCCTATGAACTCGTTACGCCGTCGAGTCGAGGCATCGTCAGCCCTCGTGCTCCCCTCCCCAACCCCGTGACTTCCGTTTCGTCTCTTTGATGTACTGTTCCTCGAAAGGTTTATTCTCGGAAACCCTCGTGTTTCTCCATCAGAAAAATCAAAGTGTGGAACGTGTTACCGTGTCCGGGAATCTCGAATTTCCCCCTCGGGGGAAGGGGAGGGGGCATTTCATCAGGAACGCCAGGGCGCGGAACCAAAACGAGATCGACAAGAAAAGTGTCTGTAATTTCTGCCGTCCGTGAAGTGTGGGTGTTCTGCCTTCAAATTAAAACCAGTTTCGCGGGTCCGAAAATTGAACACACATGGAAGCTGCAAGCAGGTTAGTTTTTCTCGCTGGGATCAGACTCCTACCGAGTCCTCCGACAGGGACAGATAAAGATCAGACGAGGGTCAGCACTGCAGCCACGGGCCGTTAAGATTCTTGCTTCCCCCCAAACTCGCCGGGTTGAAGAACCCCCTCCCCCCAACCAAAGGCCTTTCCAGGGATGAAGGAAACGCAGAGGCTGTAACGCTTCAGGTAACTCTCCATCATTCTCCAAGATCTAAGAAGCTTTCGAGACCCTGTTGAGACGGAAGTAATATTAAGAAGGGTTGTCGGCAACCAGCTGTACCGGGTCCTCATCTGAGTTTCGAGGTCTTCTCTTTCTTGTGGACTCGGTCATAGTGTCTTTGCGACGTGTTTGATGCGGGCTGGATTACATCCCAGCAAAATGGGATTGGAAGACTAACCCGCGGTGCCTCCGAACGGCACCTCGTTCAGAAAGAAGGTGATTGCGGAAGCAGTTAGAGAAGTTACGATGCGGTCATTAGTGGGCCCGAACTCAACCGGTGTCTTTAAGTTGGGAGCGCTCTTGGCTCAGGGTCTGTAGTTCCAGGAGCCACGGGAAAGTCCCACTGAATTCATCGGTCTTCGAAGGATCGTGACGTCGCGCGAAGCCAACTCAGACGCTGGGCCGATACATCCGTCGGTGTTACGTGTCGGTAGATTTCTATCTAGCTATGAGATGTGCTCATTTGTAACAAGACACGCTCAGTCTCCAGACCGGAATCCACGTTTCTTCCAGGGAGATTCTCCGAGTCTACGGAGCTCGGTGTTGACTTGGGCCATGAAGACGTTGGACGTGGAGTCCTAAGGGCGTGAGGAGGAAGACCCGCCCACTCCAGAGCCCTGGCTTCCCACCAGCTGGACACGATTTTGTAGAGTCTGGAGGATCGGGGTTCTGGACTGGAGGGATCCCTCCACATCGGTAAACTTGGACCTGTGAACAACGATGACGCCGTCACAACGTTAACCCCAAATAATCGTGCACCCATTACTCATCTCACACACACACACACACACACACACATACACACACACACCCCGTAACAAGTTCGGAGAGTCAAGTGCCCGCCCTCCGTTGTGAAGCAAGATTGGCGAGTAGTCGGAACACAGTAGACGCGCAAGGGAGACCTTGAGCCATTCCTTGCGCCATGTTGATGTTGGGTAGGGGGTATCCGAACCACTGGGGTTACGTGGTTGACTTTTCTTAAAAGATGCGGGCTGAGGCACCCCAAGAGTGTCTGGAGGCGTGTTCTACGGTCTCACCACGGTGACATCCTCTGTCTGGTGTGTGTGTGTCTGTGTGTTTGCATCTCGAGAGCCACGTCTAGTATCAATATATCCTATACATGAATGTAGATCCTGTTTACGCAAAAAAACTTCCATTTGCTTGAAGATATCACCTTTCCACCTGGCCTTCTGTTCCGAGGTCTACACACAAACATAGTCCGTGTGATTTTTTTTGTGAAGAACCTATTATCCCCAATTCTCTCTCTTTTTCCCCTTTCTGACAGTTAGCTGTAAAAGTACGTGAATGTGTGTCCGGTGGCCCAGGTAGCGGGCATACTCTGTGCACCTGCGTGGATCCGCCCACTGCGTCGTCGCTGGGCCAAGTAGGCTGGATGCTCTGATCTCTTTGTGAAGAAACCAGCTGGGGCCAGCCCAGGGGTCTGCGTGTGGCAGAAATGACACAAAGCTGTGTTGGTCTCTCGTGACTACCACATGAATGCCACAGAGATGGCTTCCCCCCACAGGATCTCCCAGTTATGGAGACCAAACATCTCAGATCCAGCCGGGGCAGGGTCCCTGAGACCCAGGCGGGGCAGGACCCCTGAGATCCAGGCGGGGCAGGGCCGTGCTCCCTCCTGAGGCTCCAGGGGAGGGTCCTTCCTGCCTCTTCAGCTTCTGGGGCTCCAGGCGTCCCTGGTCTTGTGGCCGCGTCCTCCTGTCTCTGCCTCCGTCTTCACGTGGCTTCTCCTCTGTGTCTGTGTCTCCTCTTCTATCTCTTACAAGGACACCTTGTCATTGAATTAAGGGCCTCCCTGACCCAGGACGGGCTCGTCTCAGACCCTTCCCTCACTCACATCTGCAAACACCCTGTTTCCAAAGAAGGCCCCAATTCCAGGCTCTGGACGGACACGCGTTTTAGGGGAAGGGACCGTGTCTAACCTGTACGTGCCATCTGCCCGTTCCAGCACCAGGGATCACGTCTGCTGGATGGAACAAAGCTCTGTGTGTGTCGGTCACAATGCCCACCTTAGTTTGCAAGGTGAGAAGCCGCCGGCCCTTCGGTGGGCTTTTCCGGAGCTCTCTCAGCGAGGTGCTCCGGGGACAGTTCTGGGCCAGAGCATTCACCGTTTGTCCATGAACGGCCGGGTAAGAAGGGTGGGGAGTGGGGTGGACGACCTACCAAATGGGGCGGAGAGACTGAGTGCCAAGAAACCGTTTCTGCTGACCCCGAAAGCAGGAATTCTCAGAAAGTGATACGGCGAGGTGTGTCTCGAGATAACGGACACGCATCCGCACGATGGCACATTAAATAACTGCTCGGAAGCTCAGGTTCCCAAATCCAAATCTGTGCCGGCTACAGCAGCGTTCAAAATTCCCAAAATACAACATCAGAAAAACATCAAAGCCAGCAAACCTACCCACCGACAACTAGAACGGTGTTAATTAGCAACAATGTGCTTTAATCTATAAATAATAAAGTGATCGCAGGGCTCCCCAGGGAGGTGCGGAAACACACAGGCACGAACCCCCTGCATTACAGACCGAGGTCAACACTTGAGACCAAAGCTAGGCGTTCCCTTGGAAGTCAGGTTGGGCATTCCACAGAAAGAGCGCCTTTTTGAAGACGAAAGGGGGTTTCCTCAAGATTTAAGTGGGTTTTAAGGACATCGGTTTAACCTGTAAATAGCTCATTTGGGGTGAGATCCACGGAGGGTGTTTGGTTCCTGCGGCGATGGAATTCTGCAGGTACGAAGCCCCTTTGCCCCTCAGACCAACAAAAGAAAGCAAGTTTGAATTCATAGAGCACCCGGAAAGGACCTTTGTGAAGAATAAAAATTCATTCGGGACGGATACGACCACTCTAAGTACTAATTGGTAAGCATCGAGCAGGTGAAATATCTGACCACGAGAATGTATCATGACCAGATACGTTGTAAGCGCTTTTAATCTCTTCTAACTCCAACTGATTTGTTTTTCAATGATTTGCAAGTTCTTGCGCCCGTTAGAAAGACAGGGATTGGGTGTTTTAGAATAGGGCGTCCAAATTATCGCGGCTTTTGGATGAATGGTGAAGGTGGAGGGCTCGTTATAAGAGTCATTGCGGTTCTTGCTTATTCAAGCACAACACCAACATAGTCTTTCCTGTTTAGATCCCGTGTGTTCCCCGAGACAAAGGCAATATCTCTTCTCTGTGACGATTTTTTGTTCCTTCCGGACAGGTATTATATGGTTGCTCGGCAGCCTCACGTTTGCCCTGGTACGAGAGCCTCAATGTCTCTTAGCAGAAAGGTGGGACTCGTGCACTTCCCCTTCCCATGGGAGCTCTCTTGGGACGTGCTTGTTACGGCAGCCACGGAGCTGACTGTTACACTCCCTTGTGTTTCGGTTTTTATGGAGTCCCTGGCATCCTCAGCCTTCCCCGACATCTTGTCCCCGAGCTGAGCCTGGGTCTCCCTGCCTCTGTTTGACCCGCTAAGCTCCAAACCCAGCACGCGGCTCTAGAAGAGAAACATCGTCATCAACTCCGCCATTCCACCCCACGGAGTTCCGTTCTGAGTCTTTTCTGTCAACCAGAAGGAGCCGAGAGGTGGAGTCTGGTCCCCTTTCAGCGAGACCAGGGGGTGATCGTGGCCCCCAGGGAACACTCGGCTAGGCCTGGTTATGAGAATACAGGCAGCGAGGGTCTTGGCCTCCAGGGTTTGGAAACCAGAGACGGCGTTCGATACCTTACGATGCACAGGACAGTCCCCCAAATGCAGAAGGAGCTCACCGTATTACAGACGGGATGTTTCTGTCTCCTCCAGCACCACTCATACGGGGAAGCCCTAACCCACGATGGGATGATATTAGGAGGTAGGGTCTTTGCGAGATGAAGACGGTTATGTCATGAGGGCGGGGCCCCAAGACGAGATCGTGTCTTTGTAGGCAGAGACCAGAGCGCACACCAAGCCACGCTGTCACCTCGACCTCAGACTTTCAGCCTCCAGGACTGTGGGCAATCCATGTCTGTTATCCAAGCTTCCCCATCGATCCGATGATGTTTTGTTACCCCGCCTGGAATGACTAACAGGTAACCCAGACATTAATAGTGATGAAATTAGACTCTCCTGCGGGCTCATTTTAGGGTCAGAAAGGCTTCGAGCGAGTACAGGGCAAAGACTCAGGTTTACAAATAGCCCCCTTCCAAAAAAATATGATAATAAAATCAGAGACACACAAGAGGATGGGGCCCGGGGGTTTATGAGGAGAAACTTGAGTGTGCTCTCTGTGCTCTGATAGCCCTCCTCAGGGGGTAACGGAAGGACAGAAAGACTCAGGCCCAAGAGCGGGGAGCCGGCTCTGTGCAGCAGCGAAATATTTCCAACCAGCTCCTGAGTCTGAAGCTGGAGGATACATGGACTGGGTATAAAAGTAGAGGGTGGAGCAAGGAACAGGTGCCAGCGGCAGCCCCGCGGCCAAGCGTAATAACTAACCTCCGTCTCTTTCCTTTTTGTTCTCAGAGCACCTTACTAGGCTGCACGCTTAGCGAGGAGCCGCGGGACTCGATGCCACGACCGCGGGATCACGACCTGAACCGAGATAGGCTGTGATGCTGGATCGACTGAGCCGCCGGGTGCCCCGATAAATAGCATTTATATTATTAATTAATTAATAATTATTAATAATAGTTGTATAATTAATATAAATACATAACACAAATAACATAAGTGCATTAAGACTTTTTAATTAATATAGAATACATTATATTATTAATATTATTTACATTATATTATTGATATATTAATTAACATTAATATTATTATGCTATATAACATATAATCTATATATGATTATATAAGTGATTTATACAATTACATAATATATAATTTCTATTTTATATTAATTAATATAAATATATAACATAAATAACATAAGTGCATTAATAATCAATTAATATAGAATATATTATATTAATATTAATATCGATTCTATTACGTTATTGATATATTAACATTAATATTATTATGCTATATAATATATAATCTATATATAATCTATGATCGTATAAGTGATTTATATAATTAGATAATACATAATTTCTATTTTATATTAATTATATTGTTATATTAATTAATTATATTAATTAAGAGCATAATAATAACAGCGTGCTTCATGACTGGACACGAGAGAGAAGGGTCCAACGTCAGTGTGGGTCTCAGGTCCGAAGTTGGCGTTCCCATGAGGTCGGGGAAGGAGAGCGTCACAGGGCTGGGGCCCCACGGGAAGCCTGTCTTTCCATTTAGAGACTTCCGCGACCCACGGTCTTGACTTAGAATGAGGCGTCGTGCTACCTGCCGACACGTGGCTTCCAAAGCCGCTCTTGGAAACAGGCATGGACTCTGCAGTTTGCGGACACCCGAGGGACCCCACGCCGCAGGACGGTCCAGCTGTCCCCACTCTGTGTCATGCCCCTCAGCTGGGTCTCCGCTCCAGGGACCCCCGTGCCCACCCCTGGGAGCCAGTGACAAGGGAACCGACAAAAACCTGTGTCCATCTATCAGCTGGGTCCGTATCTCTCTCTCTGTGTACGGATATCATACCGATTTCTGTATCACGTCCATGTCTCTACCACCAACGTCCACCTATGCGTTTCTCTAACTACAAAAATCGGTGCTGCCTTTTGCCTGCTGAGCTCAGAGAGCCGTTCACCGGGAGACTCTCAGCCGCTTGCAAAAGGGTTCCAAGGGCAAAGAGACGCCATGACTGACGTCGGGAACACACAGCTCGGGGGGCGTGAGAGGAAGCCAGCCCGCTCTGCTCTCCCTTCCAGGAAATCAGAGTGTTTCTTGTACAAACGGAAAGGCCACGACCGTGAGAGCCGAGGCGTTCTGCAAAGCACACTGGGGACCCTGAGGGGCAAACGGCAACGTATGTCAAACGTCCCGGGTCCCTGTGTGGTCGCTCAGTGCCAGCGGCCGGGATGAATCAAATAGACAAGACTCGAGGGCACAGACACACACACGAGCTGACGCAACAGAATTCACACAGACAAGGAAAAATCTAAATAAGATGGAAATTATTTCTCTGCGTCATGATACGAGGCCAGAGTGAGGAACACAGGGTTGATGTTAACCCAAGATGTCAAGTACCCTCCAGGTGGTCGCTCCACCATCCGCGGCGTGACACTTCCTACTCATGGTGCGACCTGGCTGCACACACTCCGGCCCTCACCACTGCATTCCAACCAGCAGGGGGAAATGTCCAGAAGAGCTCACTCTTACTGTTTAAGAAATTAAAGAGACTTTTGACCGGCCTGAGACACTTCTGTTCACGATTCAGGGGCCCACACGTCACCGCGTGGCCACGCATAGCCGCAAGGGAGACCAGGAGAGGGGTGCCTGGGTGGCTCAGTCGGTTGAGCGTCCAACCTCGGCTCAGGTCACAATCTAATAGTTTGAGTTCGAGCCCCGCGTCAGTCTCTGTGCTGACAGCTCGGAGCCTGGAGCTGCTTCGGATTCTGTGTCTCCCTCTCTCTCTGCCCTTCCCCTGCTCGTGCCCTCTCTCTCTCTCTCTCTCTCTCTCTCTCTCTCTCTCTCTCTCTCAAAAATAAACATTTTTGAAAATTAAATTAAAAACCTGGAATAAAACCTGGAAACCCACGGCCGGGCCTCCCGTCGACAGCATCCGGACGTCGCTCCTGACGCGCGGACCTGCAAACGCGAAACGATTTAATTCTCAGATGATTTAATGGTTTGCATCTGGGGCTCCTCGCGCGGCCGGCGGCCGGATCGCGTTTGTCTCCCAAGAACCGTCTGCGGGCCGTGTCGTGTCGAATAACGATTTCGACGCTGAAAATAAACGTTTCCCTTTAGGGGGTCCGTGCGTTCGTCGGCTGCGTCCGGGGCCAATCCCGCCGGCCTCGCTGCTCGCGTCGGCTCAGCTGCCAGGGCTGAGCCTCCGCTTCTAAGAGCGAGGCTGATTTTTAGGCAAAAACGTCACGTTGGTGGAACGACCGTAGCATCCTGAGTCTCTTGCAAAACGCGGCGACGCCGATGGTTTAATACACTTTCCGCACATGGACCCAGGCTCTGGACGTGGTGCAGAGGCCACGCGTCCACGTGGGGAATTACCTGAGGGCCTGACAGGGATGCCCACGCGGGTGTGGACGGCCATGCGGACACAGGGTAAATCCCGCAAGGAACCAAGTGGTGCAGGTCGGGGGGCTCCGGGCACGCGTGGGGGTCGCCTCCCTGCCCAGAAGGCTCCTGAGCAGGCGTCTGGGACAGTGTCACGGACCCCGGGCTGCTGGGGACGGCGCCTCTCCCAGAGAACGAGGACCGAGCATCGGTGGAGGGGGGGGATGAGTCCTCACCCGAGCTCCCCCTGCACCGTGTGCACCGTGTGTGTCCGACTTCAGCTCAGGTCACGATCTCACGGTCTGTGAGTTCGAGCCCCACGTCGGGCTCTGTGCTGACGGCTCGGAGCCTGGAGCTGCTTCAGATTCTGCGTCCCCCTCTGTCTCTCTGCCCTCCGCAGCTCGCACTCTGTCTCTCTCTCTCTCAAAAATAAACGTGAAAAATTAAAAAAAACAAAACAAAACACGAAAACGCCCGAGTCTTGGTTTCAGCTAAGGTCATGGTTTCCCAGTTCATGGCTTCGAGCCTTGTTGGGAATCTCTCTCTCTCCCTCTGCCCCAGCCCTGCTCACGCTGCCTCCGTGTCTGTCAAAATAAATAAATAATGGAAAAAAAATTTTAAAGACAGAGCAACGCATTCCCTCCAAACAGGTAGAAGCGTGATTCTGGTGGGGACGAAAAACCCCCAATCGCGGTCACAGACTCATAGCCTGAAACTCGCCGCGTGACCCAACGTGGGCCACTGGGGGGCCCCTGGGGGGTTCACGTTGCACCGCGGTCACCCGTGTGCGGAGACAGGACCTCTTCCCGACCCCAAGAGGACATGGTGCCATCCCACGGACGGCCCCCGCCCACCCGCATGTCACCGCTAGTGACCACGAAGCTGCTTTGTCTACACTGCCACCGCTTCCTATTCGGGGCGTTTCATTGTTTTAAGTGTGTTCATGTTTTTTTTTTTAATTAAAAAAATTTTTTAACGATTATTTCTTTTTGAGAGACAGAGAGACAGAGCATGAGTGGGAGAAGGGCAGAGAGAGAGGGAGACACGGAATCCGAAGCAGGCTCCAGGCTCCGAGCTGTCAGCACAGAGCTCGACGCGGGGCTCAAACCCACCAACCGTGAGATCATGACCTGAGCCGAAGCTGGACACTGAACCCGGCGCCGACCCCAGAGAAACGCCCAGAAGCACCTCCATTATCCCGGGTCGGCAGGGCAGTGCGCCCTCAGAAAGCCAAGGTCCCCGTCCCTTCCCCTCCCCTCCCCCCTCCTGCTCCACCCCTCCAGTCTTCTCCTCATCATGGCCCTCCCCTGCCTTCTCTCCCTTCACCCCCTCCCTTTCTCCTCCCTCCCCTCCCCTCCTCCTCCCTGCCTCTCCTTCCTCCCTTCCCCTCTCTCATCCTCTCCCTCCTTCCCCTCCCCTCCTCCCTGCCCCTCTTCCTCATCCCCCTCGTCTCCTCCCACCGCTCCTACTCCTCCCCTTCCTTCTCTTCCCCTCCCCCTTCTCCCCCTTCTCCCCCTCCTCTAGCTCTGCCTTTCTTCCTCCCTCTCCTCTCCTTTCTTCTCTTCCTCCATCCTCCCTCCCCTCCTCCCCCTCCCCTCCCCCTCCTCCTTGCTCCTCCTTCCCCACTTTCTCCTCCAGTCACCCTCCCCTGCTCCTTCTCCCCTCCTCCCCTCCCCGTCCCCCTCCCCTGCTCCCTCTCCTCCTCCTCTTCCCCTCCCCCTCCCCTGGTCCCTCTCTCCCCTTCTCCCCTCCCCCTCTTCCCCTCCCCCTCCTCTGGTCCCTCTCGCCCCTCCTCCCCTCCCCCTCCTCTCTCCCCTCCCCCCTCCCCCCTTCCCGGGAACACATGTGAACCCCCCCCCCGCCCCCGCGGTGTAATTTCCGCGCCGCCGCAATCATCGGGCAAAGGGCAACAGGTCCCCGAGGCGCCATCGAGCAGCCGCCGCCTAATCGCCTCCAGACGCCGCGCTGCGCCTGCGCCCCGGCCGCGACCTCGCCGCCCCCGCACGGGGCTCACGGGGCTCACGAACGGAGGAGGCGGACGTCCCCGAGGCTCGTCCCCGCGCCCGCCGCGCGGCCTCGGGGACAAGGCTCTCCTGCCGCTGCAATCCCGGCCCGCGGCCCGGAGGAGGGGGTCGCGCTGCGAGCTGCCAGGAGCCTAGGGCGGGGGTATGGGGAGAGGAGCGGGGGGGGGGGGGGGGGGGCAAATAACCTCCCTTCGCTGGTCTGCAGAAGGGGCGGAGCGTGGGGGGAGGGAGGAGGGGGAGGGGGTTGAGGAAGGGAGCAGGGGGAGGGGCGGGAGGGAGGGGCCTGGAGAAGCAGGGTGGGGGAGGGGGCGGAGGAGGGGAGGGGGCTGGTGGGAGGCAGAAAGGAGGGGGCGGGGAAGGGGCGGGGTGGGGCAGGGCCGGAGCATTACCGCACACCGCGCACCCCCCTTTCGTTCCCTCGGGCTCCTCCCCCAGCCCCGCCCCTGCAGGTGCACAGGTGTCCCCTTGGGCCAAGGCCTGTGCCGCATAGACGCTTCCAGAAAACAACGCACGTCTGCACACGGAGGCCTTCCTGGTGGTGGCGTCCGCAGCGCAGGCGCGTGGTGCAGCCCGGAGGATGCTTCCGGCCCGGTGCCCGCCCGCCCCCTGGGGCCGGAGCTCTGCCTGCGGCCCGGACTCCCCTTCCCCCCCCCAGGCAGCAGGGCCCTGATTTGTTGGGGCCTCTTTGAACCCCCGTGACCGACACCCCAGGCTGGACAAGGGTCTCGTGTGCGAGTCCTGCGTCCTCAGAGATGTGTCGTCCCCCGGCTCTAGAGGCCACAGCCCCGAAATCAAGCCGAGGGTGCGGGGGTTCCCGTATCCCCCCCAGACTTCACAGGACAGTCCGCTCCCCGGGGGACAGTGACAGACCCGCGGTGTCCCCCGGCTTGTGGACGTGTCACCACAGGGTCTGCCTCTGTCTTCGCCCCGTCGCCCTCCCCAGTGCATCCGTGTATAAATCTAACAAGGACCCTACTCATCCTGCCTCCGGGTGCAGCCCAGGGACCTCACGCCACATCAGGGCTGCAAAGACTCCACCTCGAAACACAGTCTCTGCCTTGGGTCCTGGGGGGAGGGCCCCGACAGAGGATTTTTGGGGACCCAGTCCACCCATACCAGGGCTGACCTTTCAGTGTGTCCTTTAAGTCACTCAGCACCGTGTCCCCAGGGCGTGTGCACCTGGCAGCCGACGTCAGACTGTTGTTCCTTTTTAAGGCTACGTAATTCCATTGTATGTTCTATGCATATTCTGTATATAGACTGACACACATACTACCTGTTCTGTATCATGTATGCGGGTGTATTCTGAGTGGATTGCACGCCTGGGGCCGTCTGCTAGTGTGAACTACAGCCCCCCGTTGGGGTGTCCAGGAACCCCACGGCCCCCATCCTCCACACAAATGCTTTCAAGCCATTTTTAATGGCTCCTAAAAGTCATACATACGGAAGTGTCCACGTCGGCAGCTGGGGTGTGGGTGGACAGTGCCCTCTCACCCGCCGGGCATGGGCTCGACTTGCAAAATGTCTACACAGCTTGCACACGGGTGCCCGGCGTCGCATCCGAGACGCCGACCCCTCGGCTCCTTCTCGTTGCTTTTTTTTTTTTTCTTTTTAAGTGAAACGGTGTTGGAAAATAAACTTAGAAATTCTCCCGTCACACACGGAATCTGTTCCCAATTTCTTGTCCAAACACTGAAAAATATACAAGTGGGCTTTCGGCGTGACTCCTGCTGACCTTTTCAAAGGAGAGCGGCACCGAGCTCCGAGGCGGACGGTTTCGGGACGTTTGATGTGAGGCGCAGGCCACCTGTTTCCGCAGCTCGTCCGGGATAGCGTGGGACGGCGCTCCCCAGGGCGCGGCTGGAGAAGCTGTCAGCCGAGCTCGTGGTAGATCTAAGCTTAGGAAAACAGACATTCAGAGATTTTTGAAGTGTTTAAATGACTTTGCTAATTTGATGGTGTTGAGCATGGAGATAATCGGTACCAAATTGAAACGGAGATCGGATGATGAGCTGCACTCCCCAGACCCTTCTAAAAACAGCTGTGTGTGTGTGTGTGTGTGTGTGTGTGCGCGCGTGTCTGTGTGTGTCTGTGGGGGGGAGTGCACGAACAGAGAGAGACGGAGACACAGAGACAAACATGATAGATGATGGATAGATAAGTAGATATGGATGAATGGATGGAAAGATGGATGGATGCATGGATAGATATGACGGATGGATGGATGGATAGGTGGGTGGATGGATGGATGGACGGGTGGATGATGTATGGATGGATTGACGGATGGATGGATGGATGGATGGATGGATGGATGAGTGGGTGGATGGATGGATGGATGGATGGGTGGATGGGTGGATGGATGGATGGATGGATGGATGAATGGATGGAAAGATGGATGGATGGATGGATGGATGAGTGGGTGTATGGGTGGGTGGATGGATGGATGGATGGATATGATGGAAAGATGGATGGATAGATAGATATGATGGGTGGTTGGACGGATGGAAAGATGGATGGATGGGCAGATGGAAGAATGGATAGATGGATAGATAGATAAATATATATGGATGGATGGATGGATGGATATGATGGATGGCTGGATGAATGGATGGATGGATAGATACATATGGTGGATGGATGGATAGATAGACAGACAGACAGATAGATGTAATGGCTGGCTAGTTGGATGATATGAAGGACGGTCGGATGGATGGGTGGGTAGATAGATATGGATGGATGGAAGGAAAGATGGGTGGATGGATGCACGGATGGATAGACAGACAGATAGATGGATAGATAGGGGTGGATGAATGGATAGACAGATGCATGATAGATACATCTTCTCTACCCTATGTAGGATGTTTTGTTATTTTATGAGAAATTATTCTAATGTTTTTTTTTCTGTTTAATTTGAAAACGGCACTAACTTTTGGTGTTTCTGATCCAATCATACACAGCAGATGCTGGTCACCAGTTTCTGATTCTTCCAGTGGCTGATCCGACAGAGATGGGGTGGGGGCTTTCTGATAAACTTCCCACTGTGCTGTCTCACCGCCGAGGACAGGCCTGCGTCCAAATCCCTGCAGCCTGTCAACGGGACCTTATTTTGGAAAAGGGTGTTTGCAGACGTGAGTGAGGGAAGGATCCGAGATGAGCCCGTCCTGGGTCAGGGCGGCCCTGAATCCGAGGACAGGTGTCCTCGTAAGAGACAGAAGAGGAGACACAGACACAGAGGAGAAGCCACGTGAAGACGGAGGCAGAGACGGGAGGGACGTGGCCACAAGTCTGGAGCCCCAGAAGCTGGAAGAGGCAGGAGGGATTGTCCTTGGAGCCTCTGGAGGGAGCACGGCCCTGCCCCCCCTGGATCTCAGGGGTCCTTCCCTACCTGGATCTCAGCAGCTCTGCCCCCTGCTGGATCGCGGTCTGGATCTCAGAGGCCCTGCCCTGCCTGGATCTCAGCATCCCTGCCCCGCCTGGATCTCAGTGGCCCTGCCCCACCCGGATCTCAGACTCCTGGTCCCCAGAGCTGGGGGATGAGAGACTTTGTTATGCTGCCCCAGGACACTCATCTATGGAAGGACTTTCAACATGGCCTGTGGCTGGTGGGAGCGGTTAAAACCGTTGCACATGCCGGCAGCTCCTGTGATCACGCTGATTCAGGGCCCCCAGCTGGAGACTGGGACAGCCCCGCGGTCCCCGATCGGTAGGGGACCCTGGAGGAACCTGCAAGAGGCCGTCAGCATCCCAGCTGCAGGGATGAATGAAGGAAGCAGCGGCAAGCAGACTCTGAGGCCAGGGGCCTGCAGGGAGAGCCCGCGCTCCTGATTGGTGACTTCTGCCTCGGCCCCGCCCCTCCCGGAAAGCCCGGGTGCAGGACAGTCCAGGGGCCCGGGTTCAGATCCTGACGCTTCTGCAAGGCCGCTCGGTTCCCAGAAGGGCGTTGGTACGGAGATACCAGCACGTGGTCCACCAACAAAAGGGTTAGGAGTGTCCCAGAGCTCAGGGAACCCGCGTCTCAGCAGGTGCATGGCTGGAAACCGGGGACCCCGCAGCCGGCCCCATTCTGGTGCACAAAACGGTGGTCTCTTCCCTTCGAGGGTGTGCACTCCCAACCAGACAGAGCTTACTCTGCAGCCATCGGCAAGCTGCGGAGGGTCCGGCCGTGGAGCCCTGACATCAGGCTGACCTGGTGCAATTTTGGGGTGCCCCCCTCCCCACTGAGGCCCCCCCATTGCAGAGCCGAGCCTGGCCCCGTGCCCACATCTCCCGAGACCAGGACGTCAGCAGCCTGGCCCAGAAGCGGGTGGTGTCTGGGATGTGGGCGTGAAGGGGCGTCGGCGTGTTGGTAGCTAGGACGTGTGTGCCCCGGCACGTCCCGAGGCGATGACCGGATGGGAGAGAAAGAACGGTGACAGATCCCCGAGGCTGGTTTGGGGTGAACCGCCGGGTTTAAGTCAGTGCTGACGTGTCCCCCAAAGCGCTCGGAGACACGAGCTCGTTTGGAAACGTCACGCCGCACGGCTGCCCGTGGACACCCCACAGGTTCCCCGGAGGACCGTCCCTGGTGCCTCAGAGCAGCCCCCCAGGACCCCGAAACAGCAGACAGAATCTGGTCCTGCCCGGTGGGAAGGTAACCCGTAGATGCGATCCCAGTCCGCCGATGGGCGTCTCTGCCCAATAAATGCTGAGAATTCAGTTCAGACGATTACACCCAATGTGCTCGCATTTGTCGCTGGGCGTGGACGCGTCTACGATTTGTCACGACTTCGTCGGGACCGTCTGGAGGCTGCGGGAGTCGCCTGTGCCTCTGTGTGAGTCGGCGGTGAGAGTCACGTGCCAGGGGTGCCTGCTGCGGGTGTGGGTGTGGGTGTGCGTGCGGGGGACGTGCTGGGGGACGCCACTAAGCCTGTAGAGACACTCGTCCTCAGGGGGTGTCTTCTTTTTGGGGAGAAGGGGGTGTGTTTTGGGGGAAAGGGGGTGTCTTTTTGGGGAGAAGTGGGGTGGTTTTGGGGGCAAAGGGATGTCTTTTTTGGGGAGAAAGGGGTGTCTTCTTTTTGGGGAGAAGGGGGTGTATTTTGGGGGGAAGGGGCTGTCTTTTTGGGGAGAAGTCGGGTGTCTTTGGGGGCAAAGGGGTGTCTTTTTTGGGGAGAAAGGGGTGTCTTCTTTTTGGGGGGAAGGGGGTGTCTTTTGAGTGGGAAGGAGTGTGTCTTATTTTGGAGGAGAAGGGGGTATCGTTTTTGGGGGACAGGGGATGTCTTCTTTTGGGGGAAGCGCAGGCCCTGAGCCATGAACACAGGTGCCCGATGAAAGATGCCCACTCAGCCCCGGATGGTAGGGGACAGTGCGGAACCGTCTGGGAGAAGCCGGTGCCACGCCGAGGGCCGTGGCCTGCAATCCGAGCTCCCGCGTGGTCCGCGTCCTGCAGACACGACGCACAGTTTGCAAACCGCTCCGTGCTGCTCCGTGCAAACCCAGGCGCGTGCTCCCAGCAATGGGGGAGTTCCGAGGTCCTGGTGGAGGGCGGGGTGTGGGCGGGCATGGCGGGGCACACAGGCAGGGGGCGTCTGACCGGGAGACCCCCGCCCGGGAGGCACGACGGGGCTCCTTTGGGGCCGCTCGGCCGCGGTGTCTTGGGGGCGGCTCACGGCCGGCAAACCTCGGCCCGAGTCTGCGAGCCCGCTCACGGCCGCGTCGAGCCAGATGAGGCGGGACGGCTGTAGGGGCTTCGGTGGGAGGCGGATCGTGGCTCGGAGCCAGCCCCCCGGCGGCCAGCCGGGCCCTGCAGCCCGTGGTTCCAATTAGTTCCCGGGATGACCTCATGCGGAGGGTATGGCCCGCATATTAAAAATTCCTGGAGCGGCAGAGGGGGCCGGCCCGCGTGTGGGCAGAGGGGCCTG
>JAINVK010001059.1:0-72500 GCA_030068075.1 Paguma larvata | reverse complement strand
GTGGGGAAGCCGTGGGCTGTGTGTGGTCCCCGTAGCCAGGCCCCCCGCGCCCCGGGGGATTTGCACGTTCCCTCTCATGCGTCCGCCTCCAGTCCTGGGCCCGGCGAGGTCCCCACATATGGGAACCAAGCCGTCACACATTCCTTTACAAATTCCTTCTCCGCACGGAGCAGCAGCCGGAGCAGCTCTCGGCCGCGGGTGCCGACAGACACACCGCAGCCACGCTCGCCGTCGGGGCCACCGCGGAGGCGAGGAAGGTTCAGCCGTGGCTCGCTTCTCTCCGGACCCCAGGCATCCTGCCACGGCACTGAATCTGCCCGAGTGAGAACGTGCAGATGGAGAAGTTGTTAGAAGACCCGTTTGTGCAGTGAACGACAGTGGTAGCTGTGATTCCGGGGAGGCCATCTTGCCAGCATTTCAAGAACATGTAAGCGGACTTGACTTCTTCACCGCATCTGCCTCAACGAGACATAAATCGGCTGCGGGGACCCCTCCTGGGTGCACGGCTCGGCGGCCCTGGGTACATCCACGGTGTTGCTCAATCACCATCTCCAATGAGTCCTCAAATACGTCTGTATTCCCTGAGTTCGTGCCTGGGAAGCCGCCGGTCGCCAACCCCTCACAACCCCCAGTCAGCTCGCCGTCTGTGAATTTGTTGATTCTGGGCATTTCGCACAAATGGGGTGACCCTCGATGGGGCCTCTCGTCTGTCCCTGTCTCCCCGACTGTCGCGGGCTGGAGGTGCATCCGCGGGGCCCCAGTTGCACAATGTACATGGACTGTGTCTTGTTAAAAGGTCCTTCTGTCCCCAAACACGGATTTCACAACCGATTCATCAGCGCAGCTGCCTTTCGGAGCTAGAACTCTCCTGTTGAGAAATAACTCCCTCGCCTCTGAAATCTGGCTTCTTGGAAACTCCTGTTGCCCGGGAGGAGTGGAGAAATTCTTTTTTAAGTTTTAATTTTTAAAAATTAAATTAAATTAAATGAAAAAGAATTTTAAATCTCCCGAGTGCTGTCTCCATTTCCTGACCAGACCACGCTGTGTCTCTCTCCGTCTCAAAAATAAATACATATTTAAAAAACAAAGACTCTTTGCAGAATCCGTTTATATCGAAACTCGGATCCCTGACGCGCCATTTGTAATACGTCATCGTATATGAAACGTTAAGAACTTTTTAGAAATTATACCCTATGTAATAGTCTATAAAATGTGTCAAAAGGTTATCATTTTTTTCAACCACGGCATTTTTTTTTCAATAAAAAAAGTAACAGAGGGAGGTTCACGCTGAAGACTGTAGCCCCCTTGCTGTGTCCTAATGCGGTCCGCGGTGAGTCGCCCTAATAAAATTTCATGATATGATTCGCTTCGATTGGGCCCCACAGAAGGCTCAGTCCCGCTCCCAGCCCTCCAGGTCTGAAGGAGTTAATGCTCTTTTATGTTCGAGATTACCATTTTATTGCCAATCCTTTTCGAAAAACCCATTATCATAAAACTGAAAAATTCCATCAACCCCCCCCAACACACACACACACCCCACGTGAAGAGATCTTTCAGACGTGAGTGGTCGGGGATTAAAAATAAAAATTAAGGTAACGAGGCATTAGCTGGATTTAAGAAACTCTCGCTGTACTTAATTTGCGTTTGTGCTGAATTATTCAAATCTGCTCCGCCTGCCCCCAACCACGCATTCCTGTTAGTGGACGACTTGTCGGAACAAGGCCACGGGGCCGTGTCTCGGGAGACGTGTGCCAACGGGGACTTGGCAATTAATAATGTGATTTCTTTTTTTTATGCGAGGGCGGGGCTGCTGTAGGGTTGGGTTTCCTGTCCACCGCGAGGAAGGGGGCAGGGGTGAAGTACTGAGGGACAGTCGGCGTCCTGGTTTCCCCATGGTGGATGTGTTCTTCCTGGAAGGGCTTCCCTCCCGGGGAAAAGCCGGTGGATATGACCTTCATCGTGTCGTCATCTCCCCGGGTCCCGTCTGCCTCGGCGGGCGTGGGGACACGAACCGTGTCAGGGAGCGTGGAGGGCGCAGAGTGTGCGGAAGCCGGCTCGGACGACTAACCGGGAGCGAGTCCCCGAGGCAGAGATGGGTGCCTCCTGTTCCCCGCACGGCCGCCCGCGTGTCCACGCTGCTTAGAACCCGTGATGCTTGCTTCCTCCCCAAGCCCGGGAGCGAGGGACGCGGCTTGTTGTCCCGTCATAACAGATGGGACTGGAAACCGGCGTTTATCGAAAGCTTAGTGTGGGGCGCCTTGGTGGGGTCGCCAACAGCGCGGGTGACGGAAGAAAAAAAAAAGATGAAATTGTATTTTATTGAAGTTACAAACTTTTGGGGGGGTAGACGGGGGGAGAGATGTCGACCTGGGTGTCGTGTGGACGGGATGCATTACGGTTTCGTACAGCCGACACCCTCACTGCCCTGTATGTTAACTATACTGGAATTAAAATAAAAATGTAAGAAAAGAAAGGAATCCGTGTCCTTAGGCAATAAAACGCAGTTCTGCATTGAAAACATAATGGAAAACGTTCGTCCGTCCGACAACGGCATCTAGGAAGCCACAGTGCAACCTACAGATGCAAAAAAAAATATTTGCAAATAAGTCACCTGAGCAGAACCTAGTATGTTGTGTATATATTTTGAACATTTTTATTTATTTATGGGACAGACAGACTTTGAGCAGGAGAAGGGCAGAGAGAGAGGGAGACACAGAATCCGAAGCAGGCTCCAGGCTCTGAGCCGTCAGCACAGAACCCGACTCGGGACTCAAATCCACAAACCGTGAGATCGTGACTTGAGCCAAAATGAAGAGTTGGGCGCTCAATCGACTGGCCCAACCAGGCACCCCGAATTTTATTTTATTTTATTTTTAAATTTCTAAAATTTTTTTAATGTTTAGTTACTTTTTTTGAGAGAGAGAGAGAGAGAGACAGAGCATGAGCAGAGGAAGAACAGAGAGAGGGGGAGACACAGGATCAGAAGCAGGCTCCAGGCTCCGAGCCGTCAGCACAGAGCCCGACACGGGGCTCGAACCCACGAACTGTGAGATCATGACCTGAGCCGAAGTCGGACGCTTAACCGACTGAGCCGCCCAGGTCATGTGTTTTAAAGATCTCTCACGAGGTGACCACAAAAAGAGAAAAAAATGCATTTATATAAAGAGCAAGCACCCATTTCTCCAGTGGAGAATTTAAGGAAATATACAACTATCTCATACCCATAATGATGGCTATATTTTAAAGAAAAGAAAAGAAAAACACGGGCTGGGGGATTAACAACGTGGGCAAGTTTGTAGAGAGAAGGGGACCCTCCCATATTTCTGGTGAGGACGGACAGCGGCTCAGCCCCAGGGGACAACAGGACGGTGATTCTGGGAAAAGTGAAATTAGGCAAAGACGTTAGCATTCGTTTGGGGTTGGTCCTGATTTAGGCTTTAGTATTAATTAATAGCAGCGTCCTGCAGAGATGAAAGGAGTTTCTAAAGTTCAAGACAGTATCTCCAGTGTCGTCTGTGACCCGTGTCCAGCCCTCGGGGACCGGAGACGGAGAGGCATTCGGTGCCTCAGGTTCCGTCCTGATGGGATGCGCGGACCTCGCCTTCGGGGGCGTCTGGAAGAGAAGCCGCAGCTGCTCTTGTGTGCACGCAGGATCCCAACGGAGCAGAGCCGCGGGGCGGGAACCTCCGCGCCGGCGTCATCCCGGCTGTCCCCGGGTCCGCCCGTATTGAACTCTGCGTGATTGACCCGCTTTCAATGGGGCCGTTGATTCTCGGCCGCGAAGGATGCAAAATCAATCACTTTTCTTCAGCTACACTTCCCTTGTTCTCCAGTTCATACCGCAAATCTCCCAGACGGGCGTTTCGCGCACAAAAGACCGCCCCCCTGTGTCTGATTTAAACAGGGGTATTGATTCCTGAGTCTGATAAACTGAGTATCATCGCTTTTTCCATGACTTCGCCCTCCCCAACAAAATTTCTATAAATCGCTCTAATGCCACGTCTCTCCCCAGGCGCTACTGAAGCTTCGGAGCCTCACGTGGGTTGGTTATCGACAATGAAAACCAATAGCGCTGTGATTCCATCATAGACAGGGTTGAAATGAGGTCGTAGGGGTCCAAGAAGCCGTATGCATTGAAATAGCGTAGAGCCTTTGATTTCTCAAAGTCTGAGTAACGTTCCACGACCATCTCAATGTTTGAACATTTTTCTATCCTAATCCGTCAAGGGTTTACTTTTCCGTGTGCACCGTGGCTCTCCACGTGGCCCTTCTTTTTTTATTTTTAATTTTAATATTTATTTATTTTTGAGAGAGAGACAGAATGAGCAGGGGAGGGGCAGACAGAGAGGGAGACACAGAATCAGAAGCAGGGTCCAGGCTCCGAGCTGTCAGCACAGAGCCCCACACAGGGCTCGAACTCATGAAGCGTGAGATCCTGACCTGAGCCAAAGATTAGCAGTGCCTGGGTCACGGTGGACGTTCCATTTCCCAAAAGACTCAATAATTTTACACCCAAACCATGTAGATTTTATACATTTCTGTGTTTCATGTTAATTGGATTTAAAATCTTTCAAATTGGGGCGCCTGGGTCGCTCAATCAGTGGAGCGTCTGACTTCAGCTCAGGTCATGATCTCGCAGTCTGTGAGTCCGAGAGCCTGCTTCGGATTCTGTGTCTCCCTCTCTCTCTGCCCCTCCCCTGCTCGCACTCTCTCTGTCTCAAAAATAAATAAAATATTTTTAAAAATAAATAAAATAAAAAATAAAAAAAATAAATGTTGGATAGGGGTGCCTGGGTGGCTCAGTTCACGATTTCACAGTTTGTGTTTTCGGGCCCTGTATCGGGCTCTGTGCTGACGGCTCAGAGCCTGGAGCCCACTTCAGATTCTGTGTCTCCCTCTCTCTCTGTCCCTCCCCTATTCGCACTGTGTGTGTGTCTCTCTCTCTTTTCTGAAAAATAAATAAACATTAAGAAAATTTTTTTAAATCTTTCAAATTAAGCCCAAGTATAGATTAAATATCTATCTGCCGCCGAGTCTCCCGATTCTCAAACACGCCTTTAGGAAGTCTGTGGCCCCAATGACCTTAAGTTGGCGTGTCCACGGTTTCTGCAGGGGAGGAAGGCACGTGCCATCATTACACGCCACTGTATGCTTCCTTCACAGAGCGGTGTGCATAAGGCTTGGACCCCAAGCGGATGGATGAACTGTTCACGTGGTCTCAAGGTATTGGCGGGGGCAGGGAGGGGCGCAGGACCGATTAGCATTTTGCGAGTTCACAATACAACTTTATTTTCGAGCGACGTTCTGGTGTCGGGGTGAACGTTTCCAGGCTGAGGTTCGCAATAATTAAATTTTGCATGAGAAACCTTCACCTAGCTGCAATCGACTCGGATGTATACCCAGCCCCACTCAGAGTGGCCCCAAGAACGTGGTTGGTTCTAGAATTTAGGGTTGGGGGAGTAAGCTCTTCAAATAACGAATTTATGCCTCTTCTGAAGGGGAAAAAAAATAAACCACCCTGTGCTCATGGGAAGTTAATGAGACTCCCTGACTCAGTTTACCTTTCAGAGTGGAGAGCAGACCCCTGATACCAAGAGCCAGCCGCCCATCTGTGGAAAATCTGTAGAAAGATTAGGTCAGGTTTCGGGAGGCAGACAAATGGTCATTGTGTCCTTCTTGTAGGGACCATTCCAGAATTTCCCCTCGGCCACTACCTCTGCTTGGCCTAGGTGGCTTACTTGATGGAATCTATCGTCTACCTCACTAGCTAGCCATCCATATATCCTTCTGTTTGTCCATCCATCCGTTATCTACCTACCTACCTGTCATGTATCCATCCATCATATCTATGTATCTCTCATCTATCTATCTACCCATCCATGCATCCATCCATCCACTCTCTATTTATCTATCATCTATCTATATATCCATCCATCCACCCCTCATATCTATCTATTATCCATCCATCCATCTAACCATCCATCCATCATATCTATCTATCCATCTATCTATCCATCTATCCATCATATCTATCTATCTATCTATCTATCTATCTATCTATATATCTATCCATCCACTCTATCTATCTATCATCTATCTATCTATCTGTCTGTCTATCTATGTATCTATCCATCCACCCATCTATCCATCCACCCACCTGTCCATCCATCCACTCTATCTATCTATCTATGTATCTATCTATCTATCCATCCACCCACCTATCCATCCATCCACCATATCTATCTATCCATCCATCCATGCATCCATCCATCCACTATCTATCTATTTATCTATCATCTATCTATATATCTATCTATCCATCCATCTACCCATCATATCTATCTATCATCCATCTATCATATCTATCCATCCATCGATCCATATCTATCAATCCATCTATCAATCCATCTATCTATCCATCTATCCATCTGTCCATCGTATCTATATATCTACCTATCTATCCATCCACCCACCTATCCATCCATCCACCATATCTATCTATCTATCTATCTATCTATCTATCTATCTATCTATCCATCCATCCATCCATCCATCCATCATCGATCTGTCTGTTATCTATCTATCTATCTATCTATCTATCTATCTATCTATCCATCCATCCATCGATGCATCCATCCATCTTTCCATCCATCCATCCATCCATCTTTCCATCCATCTATCCATCCATCCATCCATCCATTATTGATCCGTCTGTTATCTATCTATCTATCATCTATCCATCCGTCATCTGTGTACGTACCTATCATCACGTATTATCCATCTATATGTATCATTTATGTGTGAGTTACCAACCTATGTACGTACCTGTTGTCTCTCAATTATCTATCTATGTATCTCTCACAATTCTATCCTTAGACCTTCCTACCTCCATATCCATCTGTCCAGATTTAAACTATTTTCCATGTGTCCCTCGCTGTGCGGTATTAACGTCTCCCAGAAACCCTCACCCAACATTCCAACCTACAGAGTTTAGAGTCCCGCTGGCCCACATTTTTCATGACGCAGCACGCCGCTGGCCGAGCGTACTGGTGGACAGAACACAGTTCACTGTATCTGCCCCGGCCTCAAGGGCAGAGAAACTCAACAGCTGACCCACCGTCTGTGCTCACAGGGCTCCACGGTGATGCTTGGATGTGATTGCGCTGGGGGGGACTTGGGAGTCGGAGACCAAGATCCCTCGCTCACGTTCTACCTCAGTTTCCTTTGGCAAAACGTCTCCATCCAGGGGGGTGTCCTGTGAAATCTCCAGATCCCGTCCCTGGCAAACCCTAAACTCCGATTGGACAGCGTTGGGACACAGTTCGGCCTCTTGAGACACACCATCGGGGCTGAAGGATGATGTCTGACGAGCCATGACTTTAAAGGCTTAGATTACGCGTTTATGTCCAGAGTGGGACATCGCAGTGTGCGGCTGAGCTGAGCCCCGGACGCCCAGAGAGGAAGCACTCACCCCTCCTCCTGAGTTTCCCTGAAAAGGCAGCGGCCACACTCGACGGGCAGCCTGCACCTGCTGGGACCAGCCTGAGGACCTGTCAGCGACATGTCTTTAGTCCCCGACCTCAGCGATGCAATCCAGGCAGAGCCAGGCCGTCCCCGGTCCTCCCCCCGCGGCCGGTCCGAGAGAGATTTCCCATCTGGAGCACCGTCTGAAGGCCTCCCCGCCGTGACGCCAGCGGAGGCTGAGAGACTCCCGAACCTTCTGTCTCCTGTTGCCTAATTCGCCTCCGGATTCTTAATATTTATGGCCCCGTAAAAAGCGCCGTGTGCCGTGCGGCGAAGGGGGCCGCCGGCTTCATTCCGAGCAGATATATTTCCTGAAATATGTAAACCGTGCGTTTGAAACATTGATGAGTCCTTATCCCTTCGCCGTTAATCAATGCATTTAAGATCAGCTCTTCTAGGCCGAAAGAGGCGATGGAATACATGCCTGGTGGGCTTGATTAAAGAGTGGGACGCGGGCGAGGCGTTTAATCCATCTCCGGGACCGTTTCCCTGGAGCGTGCAGAGTGCTTACGCAGTTATGTGACAAGCCGTAAAACGAAAAATAGGAAATATACTGCACGGAGAGTGATAATATTGTCATCAGAATGTATCTATTTTATCCACGAGACAAATTCACAGAACGGAACCCCACAGCCGGGCGCAGCACGTGCGGGGGTCGTCGCGAACATGGGAGGCGGTTCTGGGGGACTGGACCCAGGAACGACTTTTATTTCGCTAAAATCAGGCTCCATACGGATGCCTGGAGACCTCCCCGGGGGTGAGGGGAGGAGAGGGTCATCTCGTGGGCACAAGCCCCAACCCCACTGTCCTGCCCGACACCCCCACCCGTGTTAACACACCAGCGTAAAGAGACACCCTTGGCAGAGATAAGGCCCTGATGGCACGGTTTGCCGTTTGGGCGCCAAGTCCTCGACCTCCGGCATTAGTGGTGATAGCAGCGTCTGTAGCTGCTGACGAATTGCCACAGACTGGGGGGCTTAAAACCAGAGAAACTTATTCTCCAGCAGCTGTGGAGACAGAGTCTGAGGTCCATGCGGGGCAGGACCCCTGAGATCCAGGCGGGGCCGCTGAGACCCAGGCGGGGCAGGACCCCTGAAATTCAGACCGAGATCCGGGGTGGGGAGCAGGACCACTGAAAACATCCTTTAAGTCCTGGGGCAATTGAGTGACACTGAGGAGCCCTGCATTCAGGGGCTGGAGGAGCGGGGGAGGAGCGGAGCCCCGGGCTCTCCCCGGTCTGAGTTTTGGGGGCCTGAAGTCCTCCCAGGACTCTCCCAACAGTGCTCACGGCAGAGCGTCCAGGGGAAGAGCTGGTGTTTGAGGCCACACCTCAACCAGCACAAAGGCTTCCCATACCGGTTTGCGACTTTCTCATAGATAAAGGCCCTGACCTTCACGAAAGCTGGAGGGGGAAAATATATTTAATCCCTTTCTTTATTAAAAAAAAATCTTTTTGTTACTACATCAAAGAAATAAAAAGTCAGAGTGGGGATGCAAGTTGCTCGGGCGAAAGGCGAAGGGGAAGAGACAACACATGCCTGTAAAATCCCTGAGAAATTTCTAAAAATATATGATCCGTTTCTGTCTTATAAAAAACGTTTTACTACATCTAAGAGACATAAGGTCAGTATTGATACACATGCTGGTTGCGTTAAAGGCACAGGAACACAGAAACGTGTGTCCATTCAGTTCCTAAGAAATTTCTAAAAATATTTAATCTCTTTCCTTCTTCCAAAGAGAAAATAGTTTCCTACATCTAAGAAACAAAAGGTCAGTGTTCATATACAAATTGCTTGGGCTCGAGGCATAGGAAAGCGATTAAATTTCTGAGAAATACGAGGCAAAAAGACAAAAATCTTTGCGTAAGCTCTAAGTTTGTGCAAAGCAGCTAGATTTGGGGGATTTTTTCGTTGTCTTTGCTTTTCTTGTTTTTGTTTTCTGTTAAGTATCAGAATCTACTGTCTAATTTGCAGAAACGATTTCGTGGCTTTTCCCAAAGAGGAGGCGTTTGATACTCGCCAACAGAGCGGCGCCAGGCACCCGAGCCACAAGAACGGGAAAGTGGACATCCAGGCACAAAGCGATGGGCTCAGTTTGACACTTCCCACACGTGAGGGCGCCGGGGCCACCATCGGGGGCCAGGGGCTTCCCCGGGGCACGGGATCTGGACGCCCCTGTTTGCACACACACCCTGCTCACCAGCGTCCGCCGATGAAAGTCAAACCACGTACAGCGAGGACTTGACACATGAGGCGCGAGGGAGAAGTCCGTAGCCTCGAGGAAACCACGGGGTCCCACGACTTCCAACCTGGATGCTTATATTTGGGGGAGAAACGTGGACCTTGGGGAGAGCGAGGCCGGAGGCGGTCACTTTTCCCCGGGGACAAAGACTCATGATTCGGGACAGACAGACTGCGGAATGTGGGGCAGACGAGTCAGGAGGAGAATTCTTACTCATTTAGACGCACAAAGACGTGGGGAGGGGCCCCCTGAAACCGTTTAGACCCAAACACAGTCCTGGTTCTACAAAGTTGTATCTGAAACCAGGCTCCGGGTGGTTCCGCGTGCTGTGGGATATGCGTCGGACGCGGGGGGCACAGAGGCGCGGCCCCCGAGACAGCGCGTGAGCGGTGCCCCCGATGTTTTTATTAGACCCACGGAGAGACACTAATGAGACAGTCGCCCCGACATAAGAGATTGCCCGGGGAATCGGCACGAGCAGCCCGGAATATTCCCTCCACGAGGCTGCACGGGGAGATGGATGGGACGGCAAATCAGGAATTTATGAGATGAGGTCGCGACGCTCATTCTCCAGAGTCGGTTCCAGGGACAGGAGCGGCTCCCCGCGGGATGGCCCCGTCCGGGGCTTGCGAGGACGCGTCGGCCACGGGTCGCAACGCGGCCGGTCCACTCGGACGCGGGTCACCAGCTTCGCTGCGTGCGGGACGGTCGTGGAAGTGTTTTCTCCTCCCGGTGGTTCTCTGAATCCCCTTGTCTTCGCTCCGGCGTCCGTCATGCTGGGGACACGGCGTGGGATGCACACAGCGCACTCAGCGGGGCTGAGTCGACTCTAAGGAAGGCTCCGGCCAACACGAGGCTGTTCACGGTGGGGTTTGGGGGAGCGGCGAGTTACGGTCCCGGCGGTTGGTGCTTCTGATCCATGACGTGATCAAGGGTCAACTGTGTTGCTTCCTGGCGTCCTTGGGTCTGTCGCGGAAGCCGGTGGCCGCTCCCTGGGACGTCCGCCGTCCCCCTTAGAACGCAGATACCTTTGGGTCCTTCCGGGACCAGCTGCCCTCGGCACAATGGCTGCTCCCGAGCCTCCCAACCAGAACGCAACACAAAAGCGCCCAGTGGGTCGTCAGGACTTAGAAGCCACCCGTCCCAAGACGGAGCCCATCACTGGTCTTCGGCCAATAGTAGCTCATGGCCTCGGCCGCGGTCCAGTGACGACGGCTACCCAGCACCTGAGCCGAAGGCTCGTCGGTGGAGAAAGAGAGTTGATTGAAAGGGGTCGTCTTCCTCGTAACCGCCTCACGGCCATGAGGCGTCCAGCAGGAAACACTGGGTCCCAGTGTGGCCGCCATGCTCCCCTTCCCAGTGGACACGGAGAGGGTTAGAGTTCCTTCCTCCTTTCCTTTGTCTCTCCCTCTTTCTTTGCCTTCCTCCCCTCCTTCCCTCCTTCCTCCTTCCTTCTTTCTTTCCTTCTCTGCCATCTGTCCGCAAGGTCCATCCATGTTGTAGCAGGTGCAGAATGTCCTATTTCTTTTAAGGTATGCATTTTTAAGTTTCTTTTTTTTTCCGAGAAAAAGAGAGAAAGACAGAGTGTGAGAAGGGGAGGGGCAGAGAGAGAGAGGGAGACACAGAATCCGAAGCGGGGCTCGAACTCACAAACCGTGAGCTCATGACCTGAGCCGAAGTCGGACGCTCAACCAACTGAGCCCCCCAGACGCCCCCTTAACTGTTCTGAGAAATTCCACGTGGTAATTCCGGGTGACACCAATCGTTGTCAAACTAGAACGTGGGTTCGTCCTCAGGAAGAAAGAAAACAGAACCTCGCTCGTGGTCCAGGCAGAGTTCTTATCGAGAAAGCAGCCCGCCTATTTGCAGAGAATATTCTGAATCAGAACCATGTGCTCGTAATGGAGCGAAAACAAGGCTCGGTTCCCGTAAAACAGAATACGGCCTCGTTAAAAAAAGTGTGCATGAAAAGTTTGCAAAAACGTGCACTTTTACACACTTCCCAGAATAATTGCTTTGCAACACTTTATATATATAATATATAGACGCATATATATTTGTCTGACACCACATCGAAGAAACTGGCCAGCGTGGAAATCCAGCACGTTAATTTTCTCTCCCCGAAAGCCTTCTGGCCGATTATAAACAAGCTGTTGGGGCCGAGTAAATTCACTTACTCCTTCGCGACGTGGGCTCGTCTCCTTTCTGTAGGATGCCGTGTGGCATTGACACGATCGATCTGATGTTATTAGATATATTAAAAGTCCCAAACTACTTTTGAAAATATAATAATTCTGCAAGTTTCCAGAAACTTAAGAACATTAAAAAAAAAAAGAATAACCAATAACTGAGCGTTTGGCAGAATTTAATTCCATGTTATGAATAAAATCGTCTTTACTTCCCGCGGCAAACCTCCTAGAAACGCCTGCCGGTTTCCAGTGACTCGCGGTGAAGACTGCCACGGGGATCCTCCGTAGGAGCAGAAATGGAAGGGACGGTACTGTCTTCGGGGTTAAATTTCTTTTGCAAAATCAGTCCTCTTTGAGTTTGTTGAAATATCCCCCGAGAGGGGCACACATGCTGAGATGTCAGGGAAAGATACCCCCAGAGAGACAGGAAAGTGGGGCCATGAGGAAATATTAAATTAAAGCAACTGTATCCGCCCATCACGAATGAAGAGGGAATTACAACCTCCTCCAAAACGGTGCCATTAGTACCTTTTCCTCCTCACATTTGAACTTCAATGCACAAAGCTTTAGGGCTTTAAAAACTCAGATTGGGGGGCGCGCGGGTGGCTCGGTCGGTTCGGCATCCGTCTCTTGATTTTGGTTCCAGTCATGATCTCACGGTTCGTGAGTTTGAGCCCATGTCGGGCTCCGTGCTGACAGTGTGAAGCCTGCTTGGGAGTCTCTTTCTTTCCTTCTTTCTCTCTGCCCCTTCCCTGCTCATGCTCGCTCTAAATAAATAAATAAATAAATAAATAAATAAATAAATAAATACATGAAATTTAAAAACGTCGAATTGAATACAATCTAATTAGACTTAACTTGATGTCCCCTCTGCAGTGGAGTGTGGTGTTCGTGCGTGTGCGTGATATACCCAACAGTGCCCACAAATTAGCCTAGATTAGGTACCACCTGGTAGAATCGTTTAAACAGCAATTTCCCCGATGTGCTTGAGGCGTATGCAAAGGTGATTGTCGAGGGGTGGGTTCCCTGTGGCGGGAGGCAGGTCGTGTCCAGAGACCGATGGCTCCTTCACGCACTCAAGCATTTTGGATGCAAAGTTTGCAGATTTTCCAGGAGATCCAGCTGGTTTTCAGAGGGGGCCGATGCACTCTGGGGGCCTCAGAATTGAGGGAGGGGAGAGTTTTCTCTTCCCATCTTCCCTCTGTTCTTCAACCTGTCCTGTCCTGGGGCTTTCTCTCTTCCTGTGCTTCCCAAGCTGGTCAGGGACTTACTGGTGGTACCTGGTGTTCTAGAACCATGCCGAAGGGTTCTGTTCTGTTCGCCAAACACATACTCTTTCCACCATCCATCCATCTATCCATCCATCACTCATCCATCCATCCATCCATCCCTCATCCATACATCCATCTATCCATACATCCATCTACCCACCCATCCACTCATCCATCCATCACTAATCCATACATAAATGTATTTATCCATCACTCATCCATCCACCCACCCACCCATCCATCCATCCATCACTAATCCATGCATCAATGTATTTATGTATCCATCACTCATCCATCCACCCACCCATCCATCCATCCACCCATCCATCCACCCATCCATCCACGCATCCATCCACCCATCCACCCATTCACCCATCCACCCATCCATCCATCCACCCATCCATCCATCCATCCATCCATCCACTCAGCCATCCATCCACCCAGCCATCCATCCATCCATCCACCCATCTATCCACCCATCCATCCACCCATCCACCCATGCATCCACTCATCCATCCACCCATCTATCCACCCATCCATCCGTCCATCCACCCATCCATCCATCCACCATCCATCCATCCATCCATCCATCCATCCATCCATGCAGCCATGATTCATCCATCCTTTTCTCACAGGGAGATGAAGAAAATATCTTCCTCTTACTCACAAGGAGCTCAGCAGCCCTGGGAGGACTCAGGCCTCATGATATGGAAGCCTAGCCTGCGGTTGAAATAACTGCCATAAAGACAGAGTTGGGGCCCCCGTGGGGCATGCACAGGGGCCCTGAGGGAAAGGAAGCACACCTGAGCCGTATCCAACTTGCGTGGCTATGAGGGGAAAATTAAAACCAACGACGGTGATGTCATGCATTGACTGGGGTGCAACGTGGATCCCGGTGTTTGCGTTTGGTTTTAATCAAACAGATACCAGCTTGCACAGAAGTGAATCCATCATGGCTTGTAAACACAGAACGTACTGCACTGTATCTGTTACAAAATCCTATCCATAAAGGAGTATCTGGGACTTCTCAAGACTCACGGACGATGCGCCCGGGACGCCTCTCAGACACCCAATTGCTTTTCCATCCAGCAAGACCATCTCTACCCACACTGAGCATTCGATAGCTTGAGACTCGCCTTCAGGCCCTAGAGGAAGATGGCGGCCGTTGTTGGCTTTTCCAGCTAAGAGAGTCCTATGTAGGCTGGACCTACATTCTCTATTCGGCTTTCCCAAGAGACGTGGCCGGGACACAGGGTGCCCACAGGTCGGCCGTGTGTGAACAGGCTGTAGAAAGGAAGAGAACTTCAGGACAGGACAGTGGATGTCACGGGCCCCCGCACGTCTCTGAAGGAACACTCCCTCCTTGCTGGTGTGTTTCCTTCATTGGGAAACAGGGAGCAGGGCTCGGCTGGGCTGCTGACATGGCTGCCCTTGGACACAGCAAAACCGCTATAGCTGGCGTGGTCTGCTCCTGGTTCCCAAAGTCACCCTGCACCCCCAAGGGGATGGTCACCCCTGCCTGGGCAGCCCCGGGGGTGGTGACCAGCTCCCACGCCTGTCCGTACTGAGTCCCACTGCCCTGCCGGCCGTCACGTCTCTCCCCAAGCTGCACAGTATTTTCACGTCTCCTTACACAGAGTTCATGATCTGGGCAGCTTTGGTATCCTCGGTGCGGGGTATCAAGCCCCGTGCCTCGTTGGATTGTTAATGACGGTGTCACAGAGTGGATTCCTAGGAGAGCCTTGTTTCCCGTTCTCCCCAAGCTGACACGAAATCATTAACCATCATTCCTCCACGCTTGAGCGTTCAGACACTTGCTGTATAATGACTCTCGCCTTCCTGCGTTTCTCTAGGGTCCTGATGAGACGGTCGCGCGGGGTCCTGTCAGGCCCTAATGGAATCCACACACGCGCCCGGGTTATGTCTTCCTTCCCTTGATTGCTGGCATGTTCACGTCGCGAAATAAATTAATTTTATTTGACAGGGTTCAGGTGCAAATTTCAAATATATGGCTTATTATTTAATGACTCGTTTAACCAGCGGCCGTATTCAATGAGGCAAGTGCAGTCGGGTTGAAGCCGGCGCTTAATTCCTCTGTTTCTACGGAGCTAATTGTTTGACTGAGGACATACGCGCAGAGCTGTCAGCCTCAAGGTGTAAAAATAACACTGCTGCTCCCTTGTTGACTCCCGCCTCCTGTTTTGTCTGGGAGGCTCGTCAGCAGCACGCACGTGGGTGGGGGAGGCAAGGGGGGCTCTTCCCGCCCACGACTCAGGAGGACGGAGACAGACACCCAGTTTTCAAAACAGGGATGGGGTTCGGCTGTGGGAATGATGGCATCTACGGCCCTGGGGAAGTTGACAGAACCTTGGGTGTCCCAGCGACACCCGTGGGAGGCGACCAGCTGCCTCCTGGGGGAACATACACGGCTCCATTGGCTGAGCGTCTGAATCTTGATTTCGGGTCCGGTCGTGATCCCAGGGTCGTGAGATTGAGCCCCACATCATTCTCTGCCCCTCCCCGCCTCGGGCATGCGTGGGCTCTATCTCAAAACTGAAAATGAAAAAAATAACACGTTAATTAAAAACTAGAGCTGGGGCACCCGGCGGGCTCTGTCGGTCCAGCGTACCACTGGTGACCTCCCAGTTGTGACTCGGAGGCCCATGTTGGGTGCAGAGAAGACTTAAAAATGAATTCATTAAATACAAGTAAAAAATAACAAAGCAGAACTAAACACAACGTTTGAATCTCTGTGGCACCAGGTGGCAGAAATGGGTTCCCATTTTCTTTCGTTCTTTTTTGCAAGGAAGCGAAGAAAACCACCCGAATGAGATCACACAGGGAGTGCGGATTCAGAGCCTGGTGTGAAAAACGGGGACTGTCCTTTTGCCATCCCTTCGACTTTGTTGGGATTCAAGGCAGACGTTAGAGGGAGGAAAAAAAAGCTTCGTCGTGAAAAATGGGCCAGAGATGATGCTGGGAAAACCGACCTAGCTTTCTGCTTCCTTCGGGGACGACGAACACGCAAACATCGCTAAGAACACTCTCTGAACTGAGTAAAGATCACGGTCACCAAAGTGGGTGGGCCTCACCCAATCAGTCGAGGGCATCAATACAACAAAATAGTCTCTTTGTCTCTGTCTGTGTGCTGAGCTGGTACATCCATACTCAGCTTTACAGGCTGTCTAGCCCACGCGCCTTTGGATGCCACGCAATGCTTTTTGCAGAAAGGCTTTGTTTCTTTCTTTCTCTTGAATCTTTGTTCAGTTTGACTTTTTTTTTTTTTTAACATCTATTTATTTTTGAGAGAGAGGCAGAGAGCGAACAGGGGAGGGGCAGAGAGAGAGGGAGACAGAGAATCTGAACCAGGCTCCAGACACTCAGCTGTCAGCACAGAGCCTGACACGGGGCTTGAAGTCACGCTGTGAGATCGTGACCTGAGCCAAAGTCGGACGCTTAACCGACTGCGCCCCCCCAGGCACCCCTGACTTCTTCTAACGAGGGGGACCATAGTGTGCCTTTTCAAACACGCCCTTCTAATTGACAGAAAACCAGCCCCAATCAGGCTCTGGGGGCCTGGTTGAGTTTATGTAGCTGTTTCCTCCATAAAGTAAGCTGAAAATACACTCTGTGTAGATGTGGGTATGTTTTTTTTTCCCCCTCTGTGCCTCAGAACTATGTAGACTCAAAATGAACCACAGGAGATATTTGTACCACCGTGGGGGATCCTGTCGCGCTGAGAGTGCCCTGGCCCACGGGGACCTGTCCCCTGTCACCTTATTCCCCCGTGCACCAAGTGCACGTACAGGATAGAGCGACGATGTGACTGAAACCCTTCCTTCAATGCTTCCGGATCCTCCCGCCCCCACGGGCCCATCGCGCGACCCCAGAACATCCCTTTTCCCTGCAAAACGGCAGTGCCTCCGTTCAAAATACAAAGCAGGCACGGTTTAGGAGGAGACGTTTTTATCATTCTCTGAAGACGTGGGAAATGAGGGCCTCGAATAAGAAAGATCCTGGAGACGACGTTGTTCCTGCGTTGTCTGCAAAGAAAAAAAGAAAAAAGAGCAAGTCGCAAATGCAACTGTCGTGTGTCCCCATTTCCTGAGGGCGGCGGCTGCCTCGGTGTTGTCTTCACGGAATTCAAACCGGACGTGCTCACACCCACGACGACCCCGGCGGGGCCTTCATCGACTGCCGCGGGCGCCGCGACTCCGAGCAGTGCCCGAGACTCAGGGACGTTTTGTTTTCACTTCGGTTCCTTCGACCACGCCTGCTCTGGGCTCCGGTGCAGTTCGGACTCGATGACTGAAACACGACCTGGAAACGTTTTGGGTTCAATTAAAATAGAAACTGTCCCTTCCTTGCCCTGCCTCCGCCCCGGGTCGCAGAGCGCTGATATCCGCGGATGCTCCCCGCAAACAGGTGAGGAGACTCGTCGTCGCGGTCGGTAAGGAGTGAATCAGAAGATGAATTCCAGGATGGGCGCGATTTACCGGTTTCGCTTTAATTTTTAAGAACGGAAGGGAGAGACCGTGAGCTGGCAGCTGCTATGGAGCCACGCGGTCGAAATTTGTTTTTCGAAACCAATTATTTTATTGTTTTTTTAATTTTTTTTAATGTTTATTTATTTTTAAGAGAGACAGAGACAGAGTGCGAGCAGGGGAGGGGCAGAGGGAGAGGAAGACACAGAATCCAAAGCAGGTTCCAGGCTCCGAGCTGTCAGCACAGAGCCCGACGCGGGGCTCGACCCACACGCCGTGAGATCATGACCTGAGCCCACGTTGGGCACTGAACCCACCGACTGAGCCCGCAGGAATCACGCGAGTTTGTTGCCAGGGAACCGAGCTCACGGCTCTGAGCAGAGGGCACCGCGGAGTCAACGCCAGGTCCTCTCACCCCGACCCTGGCGCACCCCCCTCCTGCTCTCCAAGGCGGCCGTCGTGGGCAGAGCGGCGAGGGACAGGCAGGTGTGCTGGGCACCGCAGAGGCGGGTCAGCCACGCCCGGGCGGCGATCTCGCCAAAGGCGGTTTGCAGGGGTGTTTTCACAGCTTGCGTTCTCGGTCGCATCTTGGGACGGTTGGTTGGTTCCACGGTGCCAGGACCCCAACTGCAGAAGGACCCCATCGGGTAAGGTACCCCAACTGCATGGGTCACCCACCTGCACTGATACCCCACTGCACAGGGTACCCCAAGACATTAAGTACCCACCAACACTGAGAACCCCAAGTACACAGAGTAACCCCCACAGGGCACCCCAATTGCATTGAGTACCCCATGTGCACAGAGTACCCCCTTGCATAGGGTACCCCAAAACATAAGTACCCACCAACATTGGGTACCCCAACTACACCGGGTAACCCCCTATGAGGAACCCCAAATATACCGAGTCCCGACTGCACAGGGTACCCCCCTTAATACAGTACCCCAAAACATTAAGTACCTACAAACATTGGATATCCCAAAAACTCTGAGTAACCCCCGAGGGTACCCCAATTACACTGAGTACCCCACGTGCACAGCGTACCCCACTGCACAGGGCACCCCATCTGCATAGGGCACCCCAAAACAGTAAGTACCCACCAACATTGGGAACCCCAACTACAGAGAGTAACCCCCCACAGGGCACCCCAATTGGACTGAGTACCCCTGGCGCACAAGGCACCCCAGCCTTCTTCATGCACGTTCATCAAAGTGCATAATTGTTACATTGTCACTTGATTTAAAAAAACCAGGGGCGCCTGGGTGGCTCAGTTGGTTGAGCGTCTGACTTCGGCTCAGGTCATGATCTCACAGTTTGTGGGTTCAAGCCCCGCATAGGGCTCTGTGCTGACATCTCAGAGCCTGGATCCTCCTTCGGATTCTGTGTCTCCCTCTCTTTCTGCCCTTCCCCTGCTCATGCTCTGTCTCTATGTCTCAAAAATAAATAAATGTTAAAAAAAATTTAAAAAACCAAACGGATGGCCATGCGGGAAGGGAAATAAAAGAAAACAAAACACGTGCTGTGTTCCTGGTTGGAGACCTCGGGGCGGCAAACGTGCATTTAAATTTCAAGGAACCTGCCGGGAACGGAGGGTGGTGTGCGGACAGCCCGTGACCCATAAGCAGCAGGTTCAGTCATTCCTGGGGTTCCTCGCCAGGGCCAAGCTGCATGGTTGAGGCGGTGGGCACTCAGGGCGCCGTCCTGGGGACGTCTTCGCAGCTTCGGCCCTGAGCTGATTTTCAGACTAGAAAAAGTCTGCCCTTCCTGTGGGCACCGACCAACGGTGGCTCTCCTGGTTCGTGGTAGAAGTCGTATTTTCCGCGTCCCTGCTGCTTGATACACCAGACCGAACACCTGAGTGACGAAGGACGATTTTCGCTCCGGATGGGCCCCTCCTTGTGGCCTCATCGCCGCAGAAAGTGGGTCACCGACTTCCCTCGTACACCGTTTTTACATAAAACATTCGCTTTTTAATGGCTCCCGAAAGCCAATCTGTAAGAACCAGGTAATTGCCGGATTTACCGCCCAAGCTCTGTTTTTTCAAGACGCCAATTGTTTTTTTCAAAGTCTGACCTACTCTGCTTTCTCTGAATTTCTGAATTCCTTCCCCTGATGGAGGCAGCGATGCTTCGTAATGGGATGCATATCACCCCCCCCCCCCCCCCCCCCCCCCGTGCTAGGGCTCCTGTCGCTAACGAGATGCAGCTGAGAGTCACGGATATGAAACAGTCGGCACTCGCTGTTTTTCTAACGGTCACGAGGCTTCTTCTCGAGGCCTTCCAACCTCATCTGCCCAAGCGGGGGCATCGGAGCACCTCTCCGCGACAATGAGGTTCGGCTCGTATTTTGGCAGGAAGATGTGGGAACCAAACTGTCAGGTCAGGGGAGACGGGATTTTTTTTAAATGCCCTCATTTTCTGCAGGGGTGTCTGAAGCCGCAACTTCACAATTTATGGGTACGTGCGAATTTCCTGCGGCGTGTGTGACAAATGACCAGAAATGGAGAGGCTTCTGACAACAAAAATTATTTGTCTCGCCGTCTGGAGGCCAGAAGTCAGAGATCCAGGCGGGGCAGGAGCACTGAGACCCAGGCGGGGCAGAGATGCTGAGACCCAGGCGGGGCAGGACCCCTGAGACAGGCGGGGCAGGGCCGTGCTCCCTCCTAAGGCTCCAGGGGAGGCTCCTTCCTGCCTCTTCAGCTTCCGGGGCTCCAGGCCGTCCCTGGGCTTGTGGCCGCGTCCCTCCCGTCTCTGCCTCCGTCTTCACGTGGCTTCTCCTCTGTGTTTGTGTCTCCTCTTCCGTCTCTCACAAGGACACCCTTCAGCCCACGACCGGTGAGAACCGGAAGCAGAGGAACGCGGGGCCTCCGGGGACATTTGCACGTTTGATCCCAGACTCCGGCGTGAGCGCGAGGCCGCAGCGCACCGGCAGCTCTGACACAAGGCTTCTGGTTCCATGAAGCACTCACGCCCATCACGTGCCGGCACGTCCTGGGTCTCGCAAGGCCGGTAAATCTCACCCTCCGCCCACCTGGGCTGCTTGGAGAGGGGGCGGGGCAGGGGCGGGGCGGGGGCGGGGCAGCAGACGCAGGCCCCTCCCCCGCTGATGCTCTGGGACAAGACATGCAAAGGGTGGAGCGCAGCCGTTCTCGCGAGAACTTGTGTACACGTGTTCCGGGCGGCGGGAGCGCCCGCAGCGCACGCACGCGCAGAAACGCCCGCAGCGCACGCACGTGCAGAAGCGCCCCACGTGTCCACGGATGGACGGCAGATGAAGGTGATGGCGTCCGTGCACTCGACGGAACAGGACTCTGCGTGGGGGCCCCTGGGTGGCTCAGGGGTTCCCCTTCCGACCTTTGATCTCCGCTCAGGTCGTGATCTCAGGGTCATGAGTTTGAACCCCGTGTCAGGTTCCACACTTAACCAAAATTTCTTAATTAAAAAAAAAAACCAATTAGGGGCGTCTGGGTGGCTCAGTCATTTAAGCATCCAATTCGGCTCAGGTCATGATCTCACGGTTCATGAGTTCGAGCCCCTCGTCGGGCTCTGTGCTGACAGCTCAGAGCCTGGAGCCTGCTTCACATTCTGTGTGTGTGTGTGTGTCTCTCTCTCTCTCTCTGTCCCTCCCCTGCTCACGCTCTGTCTCTCTCTCTCTCAAAAATAAATAAACATTAAAAAATTAAAAAAGGAAAAGACTCAGCCGTAAGAAAAGGAAGCCGTTGTAGGTTGAGACGGCTCGTCGTGTCTGATCCCATTTCTCCATTCACGCAAAACGCGCACAGCAGGTGAATCCACACCCACGGGGAGCAGATTCGTGGACGCCAGGGGCGGGAGAGGGGGCGTGGGCCCTGACGGCTGACGGGACCGCGGACTCTCTCGGGGGAGAGGGGAATGTTCTGGAACCAGACAGCGGTGGTCGTCACACAACACGCTGAAGGTGCGAAAGGCCGATGAGTTCTTGGGTTTGAACTAGTGAACTGTGTGCCATGTGGATTCTTTCTGCAATTTGGGGGGAACAAAGGTATTTTGGGGTCCCCACGAATCACTGGCTGGCACATGAGGGGCTTGAGTGCTTCGTGGAACAGGAAGGCTTGTGTCAGAGTTGCAGGTCCGCTGAGGCCTCGGGCACAGGAGCCCGCAGGCTGTGTTGATGGAGGTCGTACCGTCTACATGAGCGAAATCAGAGGAAAACCGAGTTACTATCAGCGAGGGGAGTTCTGGAGCTCCCAGCGCTCTGGGGAGGGTGACTCGCAGGCCTGGGGTTGTTCTGAGGCCAGAATCCGTGCAGAAAGCGGGGCGTGACTGCCGATGTCAGCTGGTCATGTTCTGGGCGAGGACACAGCAGGGTGGGCTGCTCGCAGGCATTGACGCTTCAAACATCCCGAAGGTTTTTTGCAAAAATCAATCAATAAAATAAAAATAAATAAATAAAATAATTAAATTAAATTAAATTAAATTAAATTAATTAAAGTAAATTAAAAATAAAATGTGCTTAAAGGAAACCCGACTATGGATGGGCACAGGGAAGGAAGCGGGCCTCTACAGCCTGTGAAGCGCCTTGATCGAGCCAGTCCTGAAACCCGTTTACCCCTGAACTTTGCATCTGCTGAGCCACTTTTTGATTTGCTTCCTCCCCGCCGCAGGCTGGTGCCCTACGAAGCCGTAAGTGGTGCACGCCCTTGCGTCCCTCTTCCCCGGACTTTCTTCCCCCTCATCCCCACTTTAAGAATTTGTGACTCTTGGTTCCGATACCGCCGTTTGAAACCCTCTGGTGTGTTTCAGTAGGAATGCTCGTGTTGGTGACGGCTTCCAGAGCCGGCTCTTTCTCGTTTGGGGGTGAGTTTGCACTCAGGGGCCGGAGCAGACACATGTCTGTGGACAGGGGAACCCCTTCCCCGAACAGGCAGTGTGTACAGGTTCCTACAAGAACTCTGCAAGGCTGCATTTCTGCCTCAAATACAATAAAAGGGAAGGGGAGGGGAGGGAAGGGAAGAGAAGGGAAAAAAAAGAGAAGAAAAAAGAAAAGAGGAAAAGAAAAAAAAGGAAAAGAAAAAAGAGAAGAGAAAATAGAAAAAAAAAGCCAAAAGGTTTAAACATTTTTACACCGTTCTAACTAAATTAATCAGAAGTGCAGCATCAGTGCAAATTGTAGGTTTATCCCACGGGCCTGATTGGGAGGCGAGGAGGAGGTGGCGACGTCGCTTCCCTCCCAAACGACAGGAATGTTGTCCCGTTTCCATCATTTCGCTGCCGATTACGTCTGAAAAGCTGAAGGGGAAATTCGGCAGAGCAGCAGGGCCCTGCAGACACACACTTTTCTGGAATTAAGCTGAGGTTTGACATCTTTCGCGGATTAGATCGTGTGCACGTGTGTGTGCGTGTGTGCGTGCGCGTGAGGAACGCTTCGGGACTGCAGAAATCCGGACGGCGAGGAATGAACGGGAAACAGTTTTCAATACGATCCCTTAACCACCGTTCCCCGGACGTATTTCAGTCCGAATGAGGCCGGGGATGGGGGAACAGACCGTGCGTGGCTCGCGGGGAGGCGGTTTCTGCCTGTTTCTGGCGAGGCGCAGGCTGGGGACCCTCGAGTCTCCCTTTTTTTTTTTTTTTAATTTTATTTCTTTTTATGTCTTCCCTCCGACAGGGAGCTCACGGAGCCGCAGACTGGCAAAGAAAGAACCGATTCACGGAGGGGCCGCGGCCCTCGTTAACGCCCCCCTCCCCAATTGCAGCCACAACTATTTTCAATTGCCGGATGGCGAATACAAGTTTACGGCGAGGCCGGAGGGTGAGTGGAGGCCGGCGGGGCGTTTCGAAGCACAAGCTGGACAGGGTGCCCGCCGTGCACACGTGGGCTCAGAGCCTGGAGCTGCTTCGATTCTGTGTCTCCCTCTGTCTCTGCCCTTCCCCTGCTAGCTCTCTTTCTCAAAAATAAACATTAAAAAAATTTTTTTAAATACTTTATTTGGGCGCCCGGGTGGCTCATCGGTTAAGCGGCCGACTTCGGCTCAGGTCATGACCTCACGGTCTGTGGGTTCGAGCCCCACGTTGGGCTCTATGCTGATGGCTCAGAGCCTGGAGCTGCTTCGGATTCTGTGTCTCCCTCTCTCTCTGCCCTTCCCCTGCTAGCTCTCTTTCTCAAAAATAACAATTAAAAAAATTTTTTTAATACACTTTATTCGGGTGCTCGGGTGGCTCCGTCGGTTTAAGCGTCCAAGTTCAGCTCAGGTCATAACCTCACCGTTCGCAAGTTCGAGCCCTTCATCGGGCTCTCTGCTGTCAGCACGGAGCTGCCTTCAGATTCTGTGTCTCCCTCTCTGTCTGCCCCTCCCTTCTCACACTCTGTCTCTCTCTGCCTCTCTCAAAAATAAATAAAAATGTTAAAAAAAAGAAAGAAAAAAAGACCCTTTGGGTTTGGCCACCTGCCTCAGTGGCATTCGAAGCCGCGCCCCGGTGCCCGGCGTGGCGCAGTCACCAGGATGCCAGCCAGGGCACGGCCCTCAGTGGGAGCCACGCAGAAGCTCATTAAAACGGGAAGACTCATTATCCGGGCTGCTCTTTAATTGTTCCTTCGCCCGCTCGCAAGCCTGGAGAGGGTCTAGGAGGCCTCGGTGGTATTGTCCTGTGGCGTCCCCCCGGGGGGCGGGGGACGGGTAAGGCGGGGACGTCATTTTAGAGGAAAAAGGAAAAAAAACACCCCATCCAGAAAATGTTTCGTCCCCGTTTTCCCAGTAGCAAAAAAAAAGCGTGTAGTCGGAGTGAGCAGCGAGGACCTGTCCGGGCGGACGCGGGGGGCGGGGGGGCGGATTCCAGCCCGTGGCTCGCAGAGAGATTGCTGCACGGCGTCTCCAACTCCCAGCCTTAAAACCGCTTGACAAGCTGACATGCTCAGCGCTAAGTAGAACTGACGCGGGCCCGTCACGGCCGGGACACGATGATGGGCCGTGGCAGGAATCTCACCCGGAGCCTGATGCGAGCTGATGACTCGCGTCTCGCGGCAGCCGGGGCCCCGCAATTGGGTTTCGGCCGTGCGGGGGTGCGGGCCGGGGCGGTCGGGGGCTCCCTCCGAAAACCCGGGCTCCGCCGTCGCCCGAAGACAGCGAAAATGGTTTAAATCCCAACGCCACGCAGGCCTACGCCTCCTTATCATCCCCGAGTTTGGAGACTGAGAACAAGGGGGAAAAAAAGGATCTTAATAAGGACTGCAGCGGTAGATTTCTGATGTCGGTCTCCGAGGGAGGCAGAACGCCAGGCGGGCACGGAGGCAAGCGGCCGGTGTCACTGACCTCTTCGGTGATGCCCCCTCTGCCTCTCCCTCTGTCCGTGTGTCTCTCCTTCCGTCGCTGCGTCTCTGTTTGTCTCCCTCTGTCTCTGTCTGTCTCCCGATTTCCCCCGCTCGCTCCGATTTTTTTTTTTTTCCCAAGAATCTGTTGACATTAATGAGACTCTCTGCCCGGCGTGCACGGCTCTGACCTTTCGCGTCTGGGACACGGGGAGAAGCCGCGGCAGAGCCCGAGCGACGCCCGTGGTCAGGCCGAAATGAGGTCTGACAGGCCGGCTGAGTTGGCGGGGCCCCTGCCCCCGCCCTCTGCGGGTTGGGCGTACGTGTACATTTGTGTAAACGGTCCCAAAGCGGGTTCTTAATACAGAAGCACCCCGGGGGCCCGGAAGATGCCGAAAACGGAGGGCTGGTGCGGGGGGCCACCAGAGGGTCCCCGCCCGGTCCGCGGCCTTGGTGACAGCTGTCAGGTGAGCGGGCGGACGCCTGCCCCATCCCCCAACCCGAAGTGACCTTGAGAAGCCCGTAGGGAGAAATCACCAGGAGGATTTACCAGGCTTCCCGCCCTGCCCTGGCTCCTCACTGCGGGACACGCGCCCAGGAAACAGGAGGGTTCGTGGAGGCCGGACCCAGGGCTGGGGACGACCGCAAGGAACGGGACCTCGGGGCGGCGTGCCGGCCGGGAGACGGACAGGGTCCTGGATCAGCGACCCTGCACGGGCAGACCCCCCTCCCCCGCCCAGGGGCTCGATCTCGACAGCAGGGACTGCACGGTGACACTCTCTGCGTCCGGGAGGGGGCCACCTGGGGGACCAGGGCTCAGGGGGCCGAGTGCCACGTGAGCAGGACCCCCCTGGGGACAACCACCCTGCGACGCGCAACCTGCAGCAGTGACACAGGCACTCGACAGTGTGGATTCCCTATGTCCTCCGTGTGGGGACCGCACTCTACAGTGTAGACGCCCCCCTCCGTGTGGGACCGCACTCGACAGTATAGACGTCCCCCTCCGTGTGGGGACAGCACTCGACAGTATACACGTCCCCCTCCGTGTGGGGACCGCACTCTACAGTGTAGACGTCCCCCTCCCTCTGGGGACCGCACTCTACAGTGTAGACGTCCCCCTTCCTGTGGGGACCGCACTCGACAGTGTAGACGTTCCCCTCCGTGTGGGGACCGCACTCGACAGTATACACGTCCCCCTCCGTGTGGGGACCGCACTCGACAGTATAGACGTCCCCCTCCCTCTGGGGACCGCACTCTACAGTGTAGACGTCCCCCTTCCTGTGGGGACCGCACTCGACAGTGTAGACGTCACCCTCCGTGTGGGGACCGCACTCGACAGTATACACGTCCCCCTCCCTCTGGGGACCGCACTCTACAGTGTAGACGTCCCCCTTCCTGTGGGGACCGCACTCGACAGTGTAGACGTCCCCCTCCCTCTGGGGACCGCACTCTACAGTGTAGACGTCCCCCTTCCTGTGGGGACCGCACTCGACAGTGTAGACGTCCCCCTCCGTGTGGGGACCGCACTCGACAGTATACACGTCCCCCTCCGTGTGGGGACCGCACTCGACAGTATAGACGTCCCCCTCCCTCTGGGGACCGCACTCTACAGTGTAGACGTCCCCCTTCCTGTGGGGACCGCACTCGACAGTGTAGACGTCCCCCTCCGTGTGGGACCGCACTCGACAGTATACACGTCCCCCTCCCTCTGGGGACCGCACTCTACAGTGTAGACGTCCCCCTTCCTGTGGGGACCGCACTCGACAGTGTAGACGTCCCCCTCCCTCTGGGGACCGCACTCTACAGTATACACGTCCCCTCCGTGTGGGGACCGCTCTCGACAGTGTAGACGTCCCCCTCCCTCTGGGGACCGCACTCTACAGTATACACGTCCCCTCCGTGTGGGGACCGCTCTCGACAGTGTAGACGTCCCCCTCCCTCTGGGGACCGCACTCTACAGTATACACGTCCCCTCCGTGTGGGGACCGCTCTCGACAGTGTAGACGTCCCCCTCCCTCTGGGGACCGCACTCTACAGTATACACATCCCCTCCGTGTGGGGACCGCACTCGACAGTATACACGTCCCCCTCCGTGTGGGGACCGCACTCTACAGTATACACATCCCCTCCGTGTGAGGACCGCACTCTACAGTATACACATCCCCCTCCGTGTGGGGACCGCACTCCACAGTATACACGTCCCCCTCCCTCTGGGGACCGCACTCTACAGTATACACGTCCCCTCCGTGTGGGGACCGCACTCGACAGTATACACGTCCCCCTCCGTGTGGGGACCGCACTCTACAGTATACACATCCCCTCCGTGTGAGGACCGCACTCTACAGTATACACATCCCCCTCCGTGTGGGGGACCGCACTCGACAGTATAGACATCTCCCTCCCTCTGGGGACCGCACTTTACAGTATACACGTCCCCTCCGTGTGGGGACCGCACTCTACAGTATACACGTCCCCCTCCGTGTGGGGACCGCACTCGACATGTAGACGTCCCCTCCCTCTGGGGACCGCACTCGACAGTATAGACATCCCCCTCCCTCTGGGGACCGCACTCGACAGTATACACATCCCCCTTCACGTGGGGACCGCACTCGACAGTATACACGTCCCCCTCCGTGTGGGGACCGCACTCGACAGTATACACGTCCCCTCCGTGTGGGGACCGCACTCGACATGTAGACGTCCCCTCCCTCTGGGGACCGCACTCGACAGTGTAGACGTCCCCCTCCCTCTGGGGACCGCACTCTACAGTATACACGTCCCCCTTCCTGTGGGGACCGCACTCTACAGTATACACGTCCCCCTCCCTCTGGGGACCGCACTCGACAGTATAGATGTCCTCCTCCCTCTGGGGACCACACTCGACAGTACAGAGGGTCCGCGTCCTCCCCCGGGACACCGCCCTCCCCCGTCGAATCCGGGTGTCCCCACCGCGCCCTGGGGTTGGCCAGGACAGACCCAGCCACCCCGTGTGGTCCCTGCGCCCAAGCGCCCATCCCTGGATGCTCGCCTGCGTCCTGGGGACGCTTCTCCCGATTCGCGCCGGAGCCCCGCGCCCGGGACGGCGCCTTCCCTCGCTCCCCCGGAGGACTGGGACTGACGTCACCGGCCCCCTGCGCTGGCCTCCCCGGGGCCCCTCGCTCTCGGGCGGACATCGCCACCACCCAAGAGCCCGTGGAGGAAGCACCTGTGTGTCGCGGCCCCGGGCGGCTCTGCCCAGCTGCCTCCGGCCGTCCCGCGCGGGCTCCGGGGTCACCGCGTCCAACAGGTGTTTTCCGTCAGAACCGCCTGCCCGTCTGAGCGCGGCCTCGGGAGTCACAGGGCCGCGGGGCCGGAGGTCAAACACAGCCGCGCGGGGGTCCCCCGGGGGCCCGGGCCTTCCCAGCTGTTTAATATTATCGGGGCTCATTTACCCGAACTCGGGGGGCCAGGTCTCCGCGGGTCCACATAAATTTAACGAGGGCGATTTTCAAAGCCCGCCTCTCGGAGTCTGCTCAATGGACGGGCGGGTTAACGGTAATTCGAGGAGGCAGGTGGACGCTCTCCGAGAGCGAAGGCAGGCGCGGCGCGGCCTGGCCCCATTTGTGGTAATTTCGGGGTCTCATTTCCATTTGTAAGAAAGATAACTACTTACATATGGTAGCAATAAATAAGAGAAGTCATTAAAATTTCTCTCATTTAAAAAAAAAAAAAACCGTCGTGAAGTAATATCTTTGCCAGCGCGGGCAGAAATGCAAATTAGCCGTTGCAATAAAACCTATTAAACGAATCGCTATGTTCCTGGTGTTTGTTTCTTTTTTTTTTTTTTAATCTAATGAATTTATGAATTGTTGGTTGTTGGGTCACAGACTTGGTTAATTTCCTCTGTGTTCGGCTCGGCAGGGACAGGGGGAGGGGGCCGGCTGTGAGCCGCGCACGGGAAGTCCATTACGGAGGGCTCGCTAATCACCCCGCGAGCGGCGATGCTGACGCCCTGATGTTAAGACACGCGTATTAAAGATTTCGAATTTCGCTTTGTTTTGTTTTTTTTTTTTTTTCTGCCCCCAAGAGCTGTCAGTCGTCGTCGGAGAATCTACGCCGTCCCGTGATCCCGGTTGGAAAATTTACGTCGGTGTTTGCGACATGTTGGATGGCTCCGCTCTCCGATCGGGGGCGACGTCCTCGCCGAGGCCGAGACGGACGGACAGACGGATGTGCGGGATGGGTGTCTGTCTGCTGAACCGAGCGGGAATCTAATGGACGGGTCCCCGGGCGGCTCCGAGGGGCGAGTTCTCCGGGGAACCCCAGCGGGGGGGACGCACGGGGTGCCGCTGGCTCTGGTCTCCTTGTCTGTTCCTCAGTTTACCCACCATACTGCGCCTGCTCCTGGCGGACACACGCCCTGGATTTTCACGGGAAGGTCGTCAGGGCAGCGGGTCGCAGTGAGGGACGAGGGCCCCACTGAGTCCCTTCCCACGAACTCGTGTGATGAAGGCGTGGACCGCGGGGGCGTCAGGATGCAGAGGTGGGGCGGGAGAGAGGGGATTAAGGAAGGAGGAGGTCAGGAGGGTGGGCCCTCGTCCCGTAGGACTGGGGTCTTTACAGAGGGAGGGGGTGGGGACTCAGACACGCACGGACGGACGACCATGTGAGGACACGAGGAAAACACAGTGTCTACACGCCAAGGAGACAGGCCTCCAGAGGAAGTACCCTCAGCCCCGCCTGGACCTCAGACCCCCGGCCTCAGCCCCGCCTGGACCTCAGACTCCCGGCCTCGGCCCTGCTGGGATCTCAGACTACTAGAGTAGAAAACCATAAAAATCCATGTTGGGGCGCCTGGGCAGCTCAGTTGGTTAAGTGGCCGACTTCAGCTCAGGTCATGATCTCATGGTCTGTGAGTTCGAGCCCCGCAACGGGCTCTGTGCTGACAGGTCTGAGCCAGGAGCCTGCTTCGGATTCTGTGTCTCCTTCTCTCTCTGCCCCCGGCCCACTTGCACTCTGTCTCCCTCCCTCAAAAATAACTAAAGATTAAAAATCAAAACAGAATCCGAGGTTTCTCGGGGGGGAAGCGAGCCCCCCAGTCCGGCGTATCTGTTGTAACAGCTGGAGCAAACTCGTACACACTCTTCCAGCAAATCCGCAAAGTCCTGTAGAGAACCGTCCCTTGGGCCACCGTGGGCAGGAGCGGGGCGGGTGTAGACACGTTTGTCCTGGAAACGGTCTGCATGCTCGCTCCGCGTGGCCGTGCGGGCGGGCGTCCTGCCCCGCCCCCTCCGTGCTTCCGGCACCGGAATAAGTGAGCAGAACCGTGTGTGGTGAGAGCCACGGGCACCACGGGACGGCGTGGCCTGAGCCTAAGATTTTGGGGACGTCTGGGTTCCTACGTTCCTCGGAGACACGAGGTGACAAGTTGGTAGTGGTTTGCTTGGGAACATCTGTCGTTTGACAACTGGAAACGCCTCATCCCAGTGTCCACCCCCCCAGCCTCAGGCGAAGTGGACGGCGGTCACTTTACAGACAAGTCGTGGCACCTTGCTGGCTGCCGTGGCCTCGGGGGGTGGCCGCAGCCGCCCCCGTCCCCTCGGCTGCAGCCTCACGGGCAGCCTTCCCAGCTGGGGTGGCATGGCCTCTGGGCCCGTGGCCCGACGTGGCCCGTGGCTCTCCTCAGAGGCTGCCCCACCAGTGCCGCGGCCGTGGCGGACAGCTCCCGGGTCGCAGTGCGGAAGCCGGGCCCCACTCGGGAGCCACGACGGCCCCCGACCCCCTGCAGACGCCCCACGTGCTTGCCGCCTGAGCAGGGGGCAGGGGACGGCTCCGGGAGAGGCAGGGGCTGCGGGAGGAGGGGGGCGTCCCCCGCAGACGGCCGTCCGTCTTATGTCCTGACCGCAGTGGGCGAGGAGGGAAGTCCGGGGGTGGGTTTGTGTGAATTAAAACGTTTATGATTAAAGCTCCGAGCTGCCCTCCCGTCCCCTCCCCTCCTGCCCTCCCTCGGTGGCGGCCCCGACCCCAGGAGCGACACGCAAGGCACGGCCACGGATGGAAGGGCGTTTGCACGGGCTCCTGAGGAGGGAGGGCAGGAGGGAGGGGAGGGCACGGGAGGGCAGCTCGGAGCCGGCTCGGTCGAGCAGCGGGGCGCCGGCCGGGAAAACGGGGCGCCTGGGTCCCCACGCCAGGCGTGTGTGCTGTGTGCGGGTCTTGGGGTGCAGGTCTTGGGGACCCCGTGTCGTCTGCGGCCCGGACGGCCCCTCGACAGGTGTGGGGGGGGGGTTCCTGCACGGACGCAGACGGTGAAGTCCCTTCCGTCACGAGTGCCCACCCTCCGGTCGCGTGTCTCCCCTCCCGAGCACCCGCCGGCCCAACACCAGCGCCCCCAGCTCACGGCTCCCCCCACCTGCCCACCTGGGGACCCCAAGCCTCACGGGTTCGAGCCCCGCGTGTCCCACTCTGGGAGCAATCGCAGCGTCAGCACTGAAGCCTGACATGAGGGAGGCATCAATGTTCTCGGGGTCTCGGGGCAGGAGCAACGAGGAAGGAGGCTTTCCCGTGCAGAGGGGCTGCCGCAGGACATTGGCACAGGCTGCTGCATCCCGCAGGTCAGGGAGCGCACCAGGCATCTGAGGTCGGGAACCCTTGAGGGGACCCCACAGGAAAGGCAGGTGCCACGCCAGGAGACGTCGGAGCCGAGCCTGCCTTTCTGACACTCGGCCGCCCGAGCCGGCCCCGCGCTCCCCACGGGGTCGGGGAAAACGCTTCCTGCTGTCCGCCCTGCTCCTTCCCAAGGCCTCAGTCCGCCGAACTCATGAATATCTCGCCGAAACGTTATAATCCATATGTTTCCGATTCCGTCGGCGTTCCCCGGCGTGGCCCCCGCCCTCAGCCCGAGGCTGACAGCCGGGGCGCGAGAGGGGCGGGCCGCGCTCTGACAAGTGCAGGCAGCGCGTTGGGGGCTAAAAGTTGAAGTGTCCAGATGTCTGGGCTTTCCCGGCGCGGCCTGCCCGTCTTGCACGGAGCACGCTGGGATGCCTCCCCTGAGCCAGCACCGCCAGCCGAGCCCCCCGCCTCATGCCTGGGGGATACCCACCCTCCGAGCCCCCAAAACTGCAGAAGCAAAGGGGGTCACAGGCATGAGCGAGACCCTCTCAGATGCAGCAACGCCTTGAGGGTTCAGCGAGGGCTGCACAGATGGGAGTTTTAACCGAGAAACTGCCCCAGGACCTTAGCACCACCTTCAGGTAGCATTCTAATGAATGCCTCATTTCCCCAGGAATGTTGTTGCCCCCCCGTCACAGAAACCAGAGCACCCCTCCTGTGACAGCACCAAGCGCACCCCAAGTTGGCTGGGTTTTCCTGTGTGCGTTCTCAACCTGCTCGTAGCTGATGCAACCGTGGGCAGAATTAGCACCGAGCAACGATGGGGCGGAAGTTGCTCGGAGTCCCCCATGAGGAGGGACCAGACTCTGGGAGGTGAGCGGCACGGCCGTGTCCGCGGAGCCGGACGCTGTGAGGACGGATGGGCGGGGATTGAACCAAAGCGGCTCCCGAGCCCTCGGTGCACAGCGGGCTGTCTTCCTCTGTCTCAAACATAAATAAAGATTAAAAAAAGAAAGAAAGAAAAACCGCCGCATTTTCGGATGAGGCTGAAGCCCACCCCCCAAAATCACAGGCGTTCGGTACGACCGACGTCCACCGTGGGTCCAGGAAGCGGGCACGGTTTTGCAGACTTAACCCTGGAAACGTTGCCGGCGGCGAGAAGCTTGGTCCTCGGAAGGGGGAGCGGCCTTACCCGGCGTTGGTGCCAAAGCACAGACGTAACACCTGGGAAGAATCGTGAGCTTGGAAGAGTCGATGGAATCCACAGCCTTCCTAAAAACGGCAACGATCTGGACTTCTAGACTCGGCCGGCGCCGATCTCCGTGAAAACTCCTGCGTCTGTTTTATGGGGGTGGTGAGAGAGGTCACATGGGGGGCAACGTGGATGTTTTAAAGTCGGTCTGTCCCTACTGGAGCAATAACGTCTGTCCAACAGCTAGCTGCTGTCTGTCCATCATCATCCATCCATCATCATACGTATCATATATGTGTGCTGTCTAGCCATCCATCATAACTACCTATGCGTCCATCCATCATACCTATTTGTCTCTCCATCCATCCATCCCCCCATCCATCCACCTATCCATCCATCTACCCATCCCTCCCACAGCCATCCACATATCCATCCACCCGTCCAGCCATCCATCCACCCATCCACCCATCCCCCATCCATCCCACGTATCCATCCACCTGTCCATCATCCTCCATCCAAGCATCCATCAAACATCCATCCATCCATCCATCCACCCACCCAGTCTCCTATCCATACCAACCCATCCACCCACCCATCCCATCCCATCCCATCCATTCCATCCATCCATATCCCATCACATCCATCCATCCATCACCATCCATCCCATACACCCATCACACCCAATCCACCCACCATCCATCCACCATCCATCCACATCCATCCATCCATCCACCCATCCATCCACCCATCCACCCACCCACCATCCACCCATCCACCCACCCATCCACCCATCCATCCATCCACCCACCCATCCACCCACCCCATCCATCCACCCACCCATCCACCCACCCATCCATCCATCCACCCATCCACCCACCCATCCATCCATCACGCATCCATCCACCCGTCCAGCCACGCATCCATCCATCCATCCACCCATCCATCTGTCCATCCATCATATATATCTTTCCATCCATCCACCCATCCATCCACCCACCCACCCATCCATCCACCCATCCATCCACCCACCCACCCATCCATCCACCCATCCATCCACCCATCCATCTGTCCATCCATCATATATATCTTTCCATCCATCCACCCATCCATCCACCCACCCACCCATCCATCCACCCATCCATCCACCCACCCACCCATCCATCCACCCATCCATCCACCCATCCATCCACCCATCCATCCACGCATCCATCCATCCACGCATCCATCCATCCACGCATCCATCCACCCATCCATCCACCCATCCATCCATCCATCCATTCACCCCATCCACCCATCCATCCACCCATCCATCCATCCATCCATCCATCCATCCATCCATCCATCCATCCATCTATTCATCATATCTGTCTATCTATCTATCTATCTATCTATCTATGTATCTATCTATCTATCTATCCGTCCGTCCATCCCTCCATCCATCCATCTATCCATCCAGCCGCGCTCATCCATTAAACACCCAAAGCAGGAATCGTCACAAACCCTACAAAGCTGACAGTCCGGGACCGTAGAGAGCGGGCAAGTCTATCAGGCATGTCAACCACACCAAAGATCAATACATCAGTTACGAGACAACTTGGATGATCCCGCACCTCCCGAAAAGCTTTGCTTTTATTGCGTTAATTATTAAGATCCATGTGCTTCTGCTGATGGTTGAGTGGAGGAAGCCCAGAGGTCGTAATTTAAATGAGATCACTTGGCGAGAAGCCGGGGACATGTTGGGACCACATGTCTCAGCGGTGCAGGCGGGGGCGCCCGGGGCTGCGCGCACATGTGCAGACACGCTTTCCGAGACTGAGCTCACGTCGGGGCGCATACCCTTCTCTCCACGTGCCGCCACATCATACATGTTTCTTGGAGGGCTGTGTCCACACCGCGGTTTGCCTCTGCGCCTTTGAAAGACTAGTCGGTTCCTTGGTCCGCCATGACACGCCTGGTTACGCAGTTGGGGGTGGTTGGGTTGGGTGCCTGTTTGGAAGCTGGCGAAGCGAGGGGAGGTGAAGCACGGTGAGCTGGAGACGTGTAAACGGGTGGACGCATGGGCCGTATTGAAAGGCGAGCGGTCTCCGGGAGAATAAGGAAGGCTCTGCCGTCTTGAGGCGTAACTCCGAAGGCCATGGTAAGAGGCGTCACATAGAGAGACGACCCGACAGGATCAAACCATGGGAGGGACTTGGCATGTTTTCTGGAGGCCAGTCACGACGGCGAGTCAAAGGGCTGCCATATTGAAAAAACCAGGTGACAAAGGCTGCGTGGGATTGAGGTGGGTTGAAAGCAAAAGGACTGTAGCCGCCGACTTGGGGGACAAAGAAGGGGGCGGGGTCATTAACTCACGATGTCTCTGAGACGCCCCAAGATCAATGCGGGGTTCACGAAGACAACCAAAACCCATGGTCCGCCTTGGCGCTCGTATTTTGTTGGGGTCAAACATGGAGACCCTTTAGGGAACAGACCGCCGGAAACGGAAGGGGGTAATGAGCCCCGATTGGAATCGGATCGAGCAGTAGACGGGGGGTGGTTCAGTTCCCTGCAGGGGTGGGGAGACGGTTAGCCCGATCTACGGCGAGGGACGCGGAGAGGGGGGGCTCGCCCTGCGTCTGACAACGGACAACGGGCTCGTGTTGACAACACTCCTCACTGCCTGGGATCTACGTGGGAGGGAAGGGAAAACCGCTTCCCAGAAACAGGTTTCACGCCTAATACGTCGCTGGTCGTAAAAGCCCGGGAGTGACGCCTGGCGTTTCGATTCCTTCTGAGCGCTTGATCCCCTGGCAGATGGGGACTCCCATGCTGCTCTCCACAGCTTCCGTCCTTGTTTCCTGCCGAGAAAAGAACCCAGACGCTCGCCCCACCCCCCGCCCCGTCTTCGAGTCCAGTTGCGTTGAATTCCACCTATAACCGCTTTCACGTTTCGGCACAGGACTACGGTGTATTGTCTTTCCTGCACGGCTCTGCTGTGAAAATGGGGGGAATTTGTTCAGTTTCTCCATCGAGATTCGGGGAAAACTGTGATGGCTGGAAGACGCGGTTTTTCCTTGTCAAGAAACGGCAGGGTATCAGCCGTGTTCTGGATTTAACAACTTCCCTTTTGCATTTGCTTTCCTGTGGATGCTATAAACAAAGTACAACGAAAACGCCCTAAATCTAACAAGGGGTTGTCTTTATGAAAGTCAATATCAGAGAAGAGAAGCCACGTGAAGATAGAGGCAGAGATGGTAGGCACGTGGGCCACCAACCCAGGGGACGCCTGGAGCCCCAGAAGCTGGAAGAGCCATAAAGGACCTTCCTCCTGGAGTCTCTGGAGGGACACGGCCCTGCCCCGCCTGGACCTCAGCAGCCCCGCCTGGACCTCAGCAGCCCGCCGGGGATCTCAGTGGCCCTGCCCCCCTGGATCTCAGGGGCCCTGCCCCATCTGGATCCGAGCCGCCCCTGCCCCAACTGACTCTCAGACTCCGTGTCCCATCTGGATCTCAGACCTGTTCCTGGTCTCTGAAGCAGCATGAGGAGATATGCCCATTGTTTCCAGTCTCCTAGGCTCGGGTCATTCATTGCGGCAGCCCTGGACCCTCTATCGAGGGTCATCACGGAAGAGTACCGAAAGGAAAATGGTTTGTCTTGCTCAAAACAACCGCCTCTTCCTAGGAAGGACTTGTGGCCATTTCGTCGATGTTTAGAGATTTTTCGGGGAAGTTCGCCCATTCCCCCCCACCCCCCGCCCGGCGGGATGCGGAGAGGGCACCGGAGATGGGGCCTTACAAGGACACGATGACGCCCGAACACGTTCGTAAACTCGTTTGTGCTTTCCTTCCCTGAGCCCAGAGATGTGTTCCGACTCATCGTGTGTCAGGAAAAGGGAAACACACACACACATTTGAGATTGAGAACAACTCCAAGCATTCCTTAGAGAAATAGTCGCTGAACCGGAAGTGGATACACTTTTTTCTGTTTCTGAACGGGCTGATTCCACGTGTTTTTCTTTTCGCCCAATAGGTTGTGACAGAGAGACTCTGATGGGTTCCTTTTGGGGAAACGCTTTTTTTTTTCATTCACATGAAATCGGATTATCTTCTCCTCACGAAACACCCGAGCAGGAACGACTCCTACATGGCTTTCGGCAATGGCTCCGTGACGCAGACGGACAAATGTAATTTTGTGAGAAGGTCCTTCGGTCGGTGAACGGTCGGGGGGTTCCCTGGGGCTTAGATCTTGGCTGTCAATTTGACTCGGAAATACCCACATCCCGCCCCCAGGAAGACGTGACTTACCAATACCGAGGGTCCACGTGGCTCTTGCCTCTACAGAGAACACACCATCTCTACTCGTTCGCACGGGCAGCTCACTACCCATCGCCACGTGGCCAGGGCTGGTTCTCCTGGACGAACCTTCTGGTAGACGAGACATCCCCCGGGGGTTTCGGTTCCCTGAAGAGCACACACTCGGTCTTCCACCTGTGCCCTCCAGTTCCCCAGCCCTCCCTGCCTGTCACACGTCTTGGTCCCTCGATATCCCTTCTGAAACCAATTCAGAACCTCCCCTCCGTGACTTTAGCGCCCACGATACCCCTGGGGCAACAGCCTCTGAGGCCAAGTTTCTGCACAGACTTGGATCAAGAGCTGAATTATCATCCAGCCGTCCATTCTCATCTCTGAATATCCCCGCGTGCGCTCGGTTATTCTTTCTGAATCTGCTCTCTGTTTCTTTCATCACCTCTGTGAATTCCTTCCAAACTCCTCCAACTATTTCCTACTTTCCTCCAGTTACGACGCTCGTGTGCAGAAACAACAAATTCAATCCGAAGGCGTTGGCTTAGCGTTTCTGTGAAGCCAGGGACTTTCGTTTAAGGAAGATCAGGAAACTCTTTACAGATTGGTCCCATATGTTCAAGGAACAGCACTTGACTCTTCATTGTACAAAATTACCAATTTGTAAGAGGCGACCAATAGTTTCCACCCTACCTGTTGATCCTTGACGTGTACGTCAAGGTCTTTGTGATCTTGGTTGTAGACCCTCCACCAAGACCCACGGTCTCTCATCATAAAGGAAGCCCGCCCTCCTGGGTCCTGCTGTCACAGACACGTTCACTAAGACCCAAGCACACAAGAGATGCCATCTCAGTCACTGCCAGCCCGGCCCAGTCTGAAAGAACCACCCAGCCAGCCCACGGGTGCTTGAGACAAAACAAATGTTCCTTGTTTTAAGGGACTGAGTCCGGGGGCCATTTGTTACACAGCAAAAGCTGGCTATTACATGTACTTTTTCATGTGGCTTGACACCCCATGTCTTAGTTTCAATTCTTATGATATAAAAAAAAATGGACTGAGCCTAGGAAAACGCGTGCATTGAAATTTGCACACATTGAACACTGAGTGGGTATCTTAGATCGCTTGGATGACCGTTGCTACTTTAGACACGGAAACAGAATCTCAATTTGTGTATCCAGTCACAGCGAATCCATTCACTCGCCTGATGTCTTTGCGTTCCACTTTGGCAGTGAATCTTTTTGAGAGGGTATCTTAGCCTCCATTTTTTTTAAATGTAGCTCTTATCTGCTAATATGAAAATATATAAATATTCAATTAGTAGATATAGATAAACAAGATCTGAACCTTAGTATAAAGAGCTTTTTAGAAGTCTATAGTTGATTAAAGACTGTATTTACTGGAATTTTATAAATCCCTCCAGTGTGTTATAAATTAATAATTTGCTATATTTATTTGTGTGCTGTCTATGTAATTCAGTCAATTATTAATGAATACATTTATTGTGTATAAATAATAAAATTTCCGTCGCATAATACAACCCATGCTTCATGTTATTCTACCGGGAATAGCACATAAATAATGAAATAAAAGTAAAGTAAATAATGGTATGGGAGCTGCCAAGCATTTGTTTTTATTCACACATTTAAAAAAAAAGGGGGGGATCGATAAGACTGAAGTATTGGCACTTAAACACTTAGACTCTTACTGCTGTTAAGATGCGATCATATCAACACACTATGTTAGCATCTACTCTGTGCCAGACGCTGCCTGAGGGGCTCATGTGAGCCCCCCACATGGTATCATGGCCACCTGGCAAGGGGGCGCCATTACCCTCAAAACCAGAGCCTCACCTGTGACTCAGCAATCTCACTTCTGGGTATTTATCCAAAAGAATTGAAAGCAGGGACTCGAACAGATACTTGCACAACCGTGTTCACGGCAGCCTTATTCACAGTAGACAAAAGATGGAGGCAACCCATGTTGGATAGATGGATATGATGGATGGATGGAAGATGGATGGATGGAAGAATAGATGACTTTGAGGATGGATGGATGGATGGATGGGTGGATGGATGGATGGATGGATGGATGGATGGATGGTTGGATGGATGACTAGTTGGATGGATGGATGGATGGATGGATGGATGGATGGATGGATGGTGGATGGATGGATGGATCGATGGATAGATGAATGGATGGATGGATGGAAAGATGGATGGATGGATGGATGGATGGATGGGTGGGTGGATGGATGGTGGATGGATGGATGGATGGATGGATGGATGGATGGATGGATGGATAGATGGATGGATAGGTGGATAGATGGATGGATGGATGGATGGATGGATGGATAGGTGGATGGATGGATGGATGGATGGATGGATGGACAAGTGGGTGGATGGATGGATGGATGGATGGATGGATGACTAGTTGGATGGTCTCAGGCCCCTGCTGCCCTTGTGATACGGCTGTTTTCCGGATCTTCCCATTGCGGGGTCTGTAAATTAGAGCAGCGTCTTGCTCTTGGTGGAAACCCCAGGATTTGAGGGGTCCCAACGATGCAAAGGAGAAGCCACGTGAGGACAGGGCACAGATGCGAGAGATGTGGCCACCAGCCCCGGGTGTCTGCAGTCCCCACCATTCCCAGCGTTTGCATATTTTCGCGTACCCATCGGGAACACGCACATCCACCCATCACTGAGACGGTCTTCTCCAGCGCCCACGGAATCTGCACCTCGGCACTCGATCACACGAGCATGGAACTCGACTTTTCTATCCCAAGCTCCTCTGCCTCCTGCCGCCGCCCCGTCCTTGTCTGATCCCGTGCATCCCTGGAAATCCATCCAACGCCAGTCATTGGGGAAGTCTTCCTGACTTCCCAGGACTGAGGCAGGCAGAAGGCCATATTTTGCACTAAGGCAGCCAAAACCGAAACAGCATGGGAAATGAGACCGTTCTACTCCAGACACGCCATCAATGCAGAGCTGCTAATTCCAGAGGAGCTCTAAAGCAAATGAAACCAGACGCCAAACAACAGAAACAGAATCCTATCATGATTCAAGCAGATCCGACGGACTGGGGGAAAACCACAAGATCCATCAATGTCACGGATGTTTAGGGAATCGCGCTACGCGGGGCCAGCCCTGGACTCGAACTCTGTGGTTTCTCCTCCTCCAAGTACTTAAGAGTGTGGGCAATGTTGGGCCACCGTGTGTCTACTTATCAGCAACTCTAGAAGACAACGCGACTTTAAACGTTTTATCTACTGTCGGCTCGACTCCCTGAAGATAAGAAAAACTGGCTTGCGTTCTTGTACACATAATTAGGATTCTTCAGATGAAAGAATTTTTAGTTGCAGGGCTTAAAAGTAACAAGGCAACTATGAAATTCAGTCAACCTACCTAAAGGGACAAGAACTCTCTGACTCCCAGCTTTCTGGTCCAGACCAAGGGTTGTCGTGTGCCACTTTGCAGAGCTGTGCTAAAAAACTTTATTGACAAACACAAGCAGAGGGCCAATTTGAACTTGTGCACCCCTGCCGTTGCGTGCTATGCTTAAGTAAATGCATGTTTGTTGGTTTGGTTTTGCTTTTTACTTTAAGTTTATTTATTTTTGAGAGAGAGAGACAGAGCATGAGCGGGGGGGAACGCAGAGAGAAGGGGGAGACACAGAATCGAAGCAGCTCCAGGCTCTGAGCTGTCAGCACAGAGCCCAACCGGACTTGAAGCCTTGAACTGCGATATCATGACCTGAGCCAACGTCAGACGCCTAACTGACTGAGGTTACCCAGGCCCCCTGGTTTTGCTTTTAAAATTTTTAAAACTTTTTAATTTTTAAATTGTTTACTCGTTTTTTTTTTAATGCATTTTTTGAATCGGGGTGACATTCATGTCATAGAAACATAACCGTTTGGAGTGAACAAATCAGGGGCAGTTAGCACATTCACCATGGTGCAAGCACCGCCCCTATCTGGTTCCAGAACATTCTCATGCTCCTGAAAACAGACCCTGTATCCATTCAAAGGTCGTGGAATATGTCACCCAGAAATAGGATCGCGCAGTAGTTTGGGTGCGCCCTGGCCCCGAATCCGCGTCCTTGGAGTATTGATTGTTTCGAGTTGCAGGCACTTGAGAACTAGCGGGTGCGGGAGACGCTTCCTCTCTGAGCTTACCGGCCTACTGCTCCCCCAAAAGGAAGCCTATTGTCACCATCGCAGGGCCCCTTGGAGAGGACGGGGTCACAGGTGGATAGCATTTTCTACCTGAGTAGGCACCACCGTGAAATCTATCCACATCCGTGAAACCCCTTGAAGACGGAAGGCTCACTACCCTCTACCCCACTGCACACTTCTGGGCAAGGTTAATGGTCCAACGGTCTCTTGCCTCGCAGAGACTTCTTACAATCGTCCGTGGGCCATAACTAAAATGGACCTCGGCGATGGTCACTGTGGGTCCTCGTGCACTCACCTTCCCCCCAAAGGAATGAGCCAGCTTCCTCATCACCCAAGCACAGAGACTGTTTGGCTACGGGACACGGGCGAGGGACCCACGGAGCATAGAGTGCGTTTTGCTCTTATGCCTGTTGACAGAAACGTCTCGGCCAGAAGGAGACCAGCGTCCTTGCAAAGTTTATTTGGATGTTTGTCATCGGTTAGACAGTCTCTCTTCCCCGAGAGTTATCCGTAGTGTCTGAGGCTGGAGGCAGCTTGTTCCTAGGACTTGGGGTCCCTGCTGTAGGGGCAGGGGCGATTCTGCAACCAGGGGACAGGTGGCAATGTGGGAGGTATTTTGGGGTGTCGTGACTGGGGAGAGGGGACTACTGGCATGTGGTGGGTGGAGACCAGAGACGGTGTTGGGGGCACCGCAGTGCACAGGATCCACACCTCAGAGTCATCCAGCCCCGGTCAGGACTGCAGAGTCTGAGAAATCCTGACCATGAGACACGATCTGTCATCTATCTACCTACCTACCTACCTGTCTGTCTGTCTGTCTATCCATCCATCCACCATATCTATCTATCTACCCATCCATCCATCCATGCATCTATATCTTTTATCTATCTGTCTGTCTGTCGTCTGTGTACCCATCCATCCATCATATCTTTCTATCTATCTATCTATCCACCCATCATATCTATCCATCCATCCATGTATATCTTTTTGTATCTGTCTGTCTGTCTGTCTGTCTGTCTATTCATCCATCTATCATATCTTTCTATCTGTCTATCTGTCTATCTTTCTATCTATCTATCCATCTATCCACCCATCATATCTATCCATCCATCCATCCATGCATCCATCCGTCCGTCCGTCCATCCATCTATATCTTTTAACTATCTGTCTGTCTGTCTGTCTGTCTATTCATCCATCCATCATACTTTCTATCTATCTATCTATCTATCTATCATCTATCTATCTATCTATCTGTCTATCCATCATATCTGTCTGTCTGTCTATCCTCTCTCTGTCCACCTGTGGCAGTGATTGGCAGCCACGGGATTGTCCTCCAGGAGACACTTGGCAATGTCCGTGGACGTTTTCGGTCATCACAAACGGGGACTTGCTCCTGCATGCTGGCTGGAGATCAGGGACCGTCCTCGTCACCCTGCAGCGCACGGGACGCCCACCCCGGAGAGCCGTGCAGCCCCCAGCGGCTCTGGCCCTGGTGTGGAAAACCTCAGAACAGACGAGCACTTTGCCTCCTGGCTCAGACTTGGCAGGACTCCAAGGCGCTCCTTTCTTACCCCGTCTCTGACTCGACCGCCGCTCCTCCCCCGAATACGAGTCTCATTCATTCACGGCGGCCCCAGCGCCCTCCGAACTGCAGCCTCCCTCCCGCCGCCGGTCTTCGGGGAAACCTTAGCCCAGAAACAACCCCCACACTGATCCCGCGTCTGGGCTCTGCCCAAACGGAGCTTGCAGGGCTCTGGGGGCTTCCGGAGGTCACGCGGCTGCCCCCAGGGGCCCGGGCATTGTGGGCAGGACAAAAAGACCTGGGGGTTCTGCGGAGACCAGCTGGGCAGGGTCCTGCCTTTGTGCGGAGGCTTTTCGTATTCAAATCTGCCCCTGTCCCCTGGGCTCAGCCTCTCCGCAGGCACCGCCCCGTGGTTGGGCCACTTGCCAGCGTGTGCAGCAAGGCCCCCAGGCTCGGGTGACCCTTTCGGAGCCGGTCTGGTGGCCCAGCAGAGGCCGGAGCACGGCTTGCACGCTGTGCTAGGAGCCCGAATCGGCGGGCGGATTTGTCTGTCCCTGGTCTGTGGCAGGAGGCATTCGCGGGCACGCTTACAGACACGGCGTCTGTGACCACGACCCGTGTCCACTGCGTCTCGGTTCCCGATGCTCCGGGGACCCCCGGCCGGGTGGATCCCACTGCCTGACGTGTGTCCCTGTGATGGCCTCCTGCCCTCCGGAAACTCCAGGTTTATGGTGCCTGCCGCCCGGGTCGGGGAGAGCCACATACACCAAGATAGAAAAACTGTCAGGAGCCAGTCTATGGGGAGGCGTGCAGGTTTAAGGGCAAAGGAAGGCAGGACTGTGGTTGTTTCCTCCGTCTTTGAACTTGGTGTATTTATTGAGTGTCTACTATGCAACAGGCTTTGTCGGGAGCACGCCGAGAGTAGAGACTCCAAGCACCTGATGGGGTGACGAGAATACACTAAGGGACAGGGCTGGGGACGCAGGCTCCCAAATACGGAAGCTTGGCATATTGGATATTTTTTAAAAACCTTTTTTACATTTATTTAGTTTTGAAAGACAGAACATGAGCAGGGGAGGGGCAGAGAGAGAGAGGGAGACACAGAATCTGAAGCAGGCTCCAGGCTCCGAGCCGTCAGCACAGAGCCCAACGCGGGGCTCGAACTCACAGACCGTGAGATCATGACCTGAGCCGAAGTCGACACCCAATCAACTGAGCCACCCAGACGCCCCATGGATATTTTAAGCTGAAGGATTTTGGGAAAACAGTAGGGGCAGAAAGTCACTCTGACCTTGTTTGTTTCCTGAATTGGGTCATGGATCCCCCATGTGGCAGGTTCCTCCGGCCTCATCCCCAAGACAGAGGGTCACAGAGACAGACTCTCGAGACGCAGGCTGCGCCAGGTTCCCGTTAGCCCCACGCCCCACACCCCTTTCAACCCAGGCATCCCCTCCTCACCACACCGGGCAGCAAACACCTGCGTCTTCACTTCCTTACGCAAGCTCCCGAGTCCCTGTAACATGCACCTGGGTGTGTCCGTCCGTCCTGCTCACCTGTCCTCGTCAGTGAACTTCCAGATCCAGGCAAGGACTCCGACGGGCTCGAGGAATGTTTTTTCCTCCCATACGGTGGTCCCCTGGGGTCTTTGAGATACACTGAAACCTTGGTTTGCGAGCATCATTCGTTCCAGAAACATGCTTGTAATCCAAAGCACTCGTATATCAAAGCGAGTTTCAAGAACCTTTGGCTCAGTCGCGATCGCGTGACGTTATCAAGACGTGGCTCCTTATCAAGTTTAGAATTTAGTCCCTCTCGATCCAAGGTTTTACTGGATATTGACACCTGGTCCCAGCCACGGATCCGTGACTCTTTGGGGAGCTGCCCGTGCCTCGTATTTCCACACACTCCCCCCCGATTCTGCCGTGTGTCACAGTTGAGATCCTCCAACCCCGTTAAGCAGAAGACCGCACAGAGGACACAGAGGAGTGTGTCTCTGTGCCTCGGTTTCCCCCATCTTCAAGAGTGGATTCCCTAACGGGAGGCATGCCGTTCGATGGATGCTCTTGGGTACAGCCGGCATATTTATCCGTTGGGACCAGAAGGACTGTCTCCGGTTAAGAGGTTTGCTCTCAGCGTGACACGTAGATCAATTAGCAGGGGCATACAGCAGGACGTCATAACTCCAGTCGGAGGGGTGGGGGAGAAAGTGCATGGAGGTGGGCGGGCACGACTTGTAGGAATGGTGCGCCTTCTTGGGTTGCAATGACGTGACATGCACCACTCGACATTGAGCAAGGCTGGAGGGCAAACTGGGACCAGCTAGTCTGAAGACGGGTGGGGGTGTCTGCTGTGCCTGGGGGACTCAGTCAATTAAGCGTCTGATGTTGATGTCACCTCAGGTCTTGATCTCGGGGTTGTGAGTTCATGCCCTGCACTGGCCTCAGCACTGGGCATGAAGCCTACTTGACAGACAAACAAACAAACAAAAAGAGCGTTTGTTAGTTTTCAAGTCATGACATGGGACCAAAGACAAACCCCAGGTCTAATTTTTGGAAAGCAGACAAAATGAGCATTACTGTTGGAGAAATCGCTAAGAAATTAGTAACGAGGAATTATGAGATCTGAGAACAGATTTCCTTGAGTAAGGATGAAACGAAAATAGAAACCAGAAACAAGTAGATGGCTCAAACTATTTTGAATAAAAAAAAATACTGACGACAATAAAAAGTGTACATACGATGGAAATACAAAATGCAAACCATATTAGAGGGTCACGCCGTCACCGCCGACAAAATATAAAATGCCCGAGAGTGAATTTTATAAGAAACGCACTGCGGCTTTTGAAAAGCAGACTCTGAAAAGCTTTCCTAACACACATAAAAGAATATTTCAGTGGAGAAGCATGTTGCCTTCCTGGACGTAAGGGTTTACTATTATAAATAAATCAATATTTCCCAAACTTAAATATAGGCTTAATTCTTCCAGGAAATTTCTTTTTTTTTTTTTTTTTAAGTTTGAAAAGAGTGGGGTGATTTCAACATGTTTCCGCGAGGATAACGTGGTGAAAACCTGTCACCGTTTCTGAAGAAGAGCGAACACAAGGAGCATACATTAGCAGACAATAAAACCCTTTATAAAGACATAATAAATGAAAGCATTGAGGGGCTGGCACATGAAAAGACAGATCCGTGACAATGAAGAAATATACCAAGAGTTTATGATGTGAGGAAGGACGTTTTTCTAATTCATTCCATAAAAAAAAAAAAATCAAGACTTCTGTGTGTCGCGACACAGAGACAAAATTAAAGGGGATGTCAGGAAACATACGGAAAATGCATTACACACCAAAAACATCATTAATACATAAAGGACTGTTTCAAATCACAGATAAAGTTCCCCAATAAAGAAAAAAGCCAAAGAACACGACACGAATGGCCAGTAATCAAAAGGAAATGTTGACTTTGGTAAAAACGGTACGCAAAGACCGTGTTTCAAACCACGCAACCCCCCAAGTCTTGCAAGTGGCCGTTTTTGCTTCCCCGACAATACGACTAGCGTGTGTACAGTCCGTGGAAGGCGGCGTACAATTAGAACCATCTTTCGGGAGAGCATTTAGTTGACTAATAAGAGGCTTAAAAATGTCCCGCCCGATTTTGTGTCCACAAATTGCGTCTCTACGGAGCGCCGTGAAGTCAGAACAAAAACAGCGACAATGAGAACACGGCGAAATCGTGTGAGAGCCAACATTCGAAGAGCTATGGACGGTTCCGTAAAATCTCCTGCGCTTTTGACCCATCTTGTCGGGAACATATACAAGAAGTAGAAATTTTAAAAAAGACAAAGTCTACCATCTCAGTGAGTCATAGCTGGCGTTTGGGCTTCCGCCATGGACGGAAGGGTTATTTGCAGAGGTTTCCTGGACTCAGGGGCAGAAGGAAGATGACTTCCGTAAGCACCCCTTGACGGTGAAGGAGTGTTCCACTCGCCGTGTTAGAATGGGGCGCCAAGAAAGATAACATAGCTGTCTCACCCTCAAAGGACCAAAATGGCGGTGGGTATGTGGGCAACGAATTGAAACGTAAGGAAACCAAGGCGAAGAGAAAGAATGGACCCAGGAAACTCCCACCCAGGACTCCCGCTCCATCCGACGCCCAGTGGACCCTGTCGTTGTGAGATAGGAATCTGGAAATTCCTACCTGTATGCCTACGGAGACTCATAGTTACACCATTGCAATGAACGGCCTCAAGGAAGTCCCCGAACGCGTCATTTTTAAAAAGGTTGGGGGGCCCCTGCGTGGATCAGTCGGTTGAGTGTCCGACTTCAACTCAAGTCATGATCTCGCGGTCCGTGAGTTCGAGTCCTGCGTCGGGCTCTGTGTTGACAGCTCAGAGCCTGGAGCCTGCTTCACATTCTGTGTCTCCTCTTTCTCTGCCCCACCTCCGTTCGTGCTCCGTCTCTCTTGCTTTCAAAAAAATAAGTAACATAAAAAAATTTTTTTTAATTAAAAAAATTCTTTTTAAGGTTGGAAGGAGGCAAATTACCTTCCACAACCAGGCTGGCTGTCCTGACATGTTGTGTCTGTAGACACGGCAGCGGGGGGTGAAGGAGACACCGCCAGCGTCTCGACGTGTCTTGGAAAACATCTGTTCTCTTCTATTTTGTTTTTCTTCTTTCCTCTTCTTCTTCTTCTTTTTTTTCAAGCTGGCCGTGCCCTACCAGAGGCAGGGGGAAATGCAATTAAAATTAAAACGTCTTTCTGAAAGCAGTTTTTGGAATTTTCAAGGGTGACCTCAGTATGGTTCATAAATATAAAATTCATATGTGCTTGGCTTCCTGCCTATAATTACCTATCAAAAGGTTCAGAGTTTAAGTGAAATTTGCTACGAAGCAAGAAATGGCATAATGGTAGGATCTGGCTCACTGCCCCTCAGCCCAAAACATGCCTGGGCCTGAGCTCTGAGTTCCCACCGCCAAGACCAACACCGCCGTGTAGCACCCAGGTATGTTTGGTTTTTAACCTCATCGCGAGGTGGTTACGTTTTCGTTTTGTTTTGTTTTATTAATCTCCCCGATCGCATGTTTCCTTTCTCTCCGTGGGCTGACACCAGGGCCCCCCAAGCATGCGGGAAGCGTGGCAAGGACGCAATGGAAGTATCTGCCTTCACGATTCCCCAACTTTCCCCCGTGTGATTCAAACGAAAGCTGTGTTGGGTATTTCCAGTGCAAAAGGGTTGAGATAATTATCAGCGTGCCTTCCCTTCCCAGAAGTAAAAGTTCTCCCGCGTCCGGGGAGGGGGGTCGTGGGGGAATCAATGTCCCCATGATGCTGCTTCCTCGCGTTCCAAATTCTCCCAGAAAAGCTTTAATGGCTAAGGATCCTGTCCAAGAATGTCTGTATCTATTCAAGTTTCCGGATTCTATCATTTCCTCCACGTGGACGTGGTCCCGTTCTCAACTTTCTCCTCCAATTCCAGAGACTTTGGTCATGCGCTCCGTTCCCAACCTCAATGGGCAGGACCTCCTGGCCCGTACACTGACATATCCGTCTCTACCGTCGAGCGCCGGGGCATGGCAGAGAGCGGACGCCGCATACAAGGCAGCCATCAGTAACGTTTTTCAAAGGGTCGCCGACGGTCTGGTAAATCACCGTAATTCTAATGGATGTTTCTGTCTGCTCTACAAATAAGGCTGAACCATGTGTTCCAAATTTTTTTCTCCCGTCTTTTCCTCTGCATATAATTTTTAAACTTTTTTTTTTCCTTTCCCCCCTTGGCTTAGTTGTTGAGACAGAGCTAAATCAAACTAATTCTCGAGGAGTACAAATTCCGGGTTAATCGGAATCTGTGCTTGTTAAGATAAAGAGTGTGCAACATCTGGTCTTTATTTGCAGGGAGGCCTTTGGGAGGGCCGTGCTCCGGGTAGCCGTGTTGCTGGTGCCATCTGGCGTAGCCTGGGGCGTGCAGAGCCGACGTCGGGGTGAGCGTGAACGAGAGCCCCAGGTCTCGCCTCAACCCCTCAAGGGGTGCAGAGGCTGGGGCGGCACTGGGCATCCCTCCCCGGGGACCTGCGGTTGCCAATTCGCTCAGTGCGCATCCTGATGGACCAGCCTCTTGCAGCTCATGCCTTGTTTTCCTGCCATGAGACAAGGCTCATGCGCCCGCGTCCTGGTAGCCTGGCGAGATCCCAAGTGCAAAAGCAGAAGTTCTTGGGAAGATAGCACGGACAGCAAAGGGCGTCGCTCAGCTTTGATGTGCGCGATCTGACGCAGAGAGGTAGACAGAAAATCTGTTTCGTCTCACGGAATCCACGTGCACGCACTCTGTTTTCCCAGCTACTTTGTCAGCTGTTCCCGACCTTGAGTGCATACAGCGTCACTTCAGGAGACTCTTGTACCTCTCCCGGAGACCCCCGAATTCGCCCCAAGGATTTGCTCTGAAAATTTAATCCCGGTGTCTCCACTTTCGCTATAGGAACCCGTCCCCCTGGGTCGCTCGCCCTGTGGGACGCTCGGCATGACGTCGGCAACCAGCCCGCGGGCCAGCGTGCTGTTTCAGGAAACGTGCTGGATTTTAACACGCAGGCTTCATCGGCCTCTGCTTCCTCCGCGGTGAAGTAAATTAGCAAAGGATGTTTCTAATATTTCCTCGGCCGTAATGATCTACTGAGCTCATTAATAGAGAGCAAGGGTCTCGTAACTCACTCACTTATCAAGGGTCAATTGAAATCTTGAGAGTCTCGGCTTGTTCATTAGAAAAATAGCCGACGTCACGCGCCGTCCCCAGCACAACATGATAGATTGCCTAACAAGCAATTAATAGGTTCATAAGTTATCCGAAGAATCGATTTTTAGGCTGGACTCTGTCCATTACTTGAGCTATCCAGATACCCGATTAGCATCGAGTGTTCAATGTCGGATGCATTCCGACAGATCCTCGCGGCAGCGAAAGGAACGGGTCCACGGATGCTGGCCGCAGTAGCGCATGGGGACACCCACTCTGAGATGCAGGTGGACGGTCCGGGTTGGTTTTTCTGGCCGGGAAACTTCCAGGTTGGGTCATCACTCGTGGGGCTGGGGCTAGGGCGAGGCACATGCTTGGGGCAGAAAATTTACGGGGGGCCCTGCAAAAACGTAGCTATTGGGACAAATAACATTCCGACGCAATGATTCTAAAGACAGTCAATGCAATAAACGAAGAAATCCAGGATAAGGAAATACCAACATTTTAAACAAAGTCAGGATCTTTATAGGTAAAGACAGGCAACGGTGTCCTGCCGAGTTCTACTGAAGTTTGCGGAGAGAGGCAGAGTCGCAATCTTGCCTTTTTTCAAGACAAGACAAGTGAGTTCCTCACTCCACTGACCCTTGTCCCTGCCCTCGTTGCATTTCTCACCCATGAATAAGTCATTCGCCGCCACCAGGGTCACGGGGAAATGATTGCGATTTTCAAGGCACATTCTCTAGCTTTCTTTTCTTGTTTCAAACACATGAAACTGTTTTTAATATAGATGTAAGGGGGGAAAGGGTCATAAAACTGTAATATTTTTTTATTGCCGTTGGAACACTTAACCGGGATCTAGCCTCTTGAAAAAAATGTTAAGGGTACAATACGGTATAATTAAAGATAAGGACAATGATGGATAGCAGATGTCTAGAAATTATCCATCTGTAATTTGTGAAATTGAGACTTTCTGCTTGTGGATTTGTATCGTCCCGTAACGTGGTGGACTCAAGCAGGTTTGCCCTTCTCTGACTCAATGATTTCACCAAAGGTGATGTTTTCTGGGTTCACTCGTGTCGGCATGTAGAGCAGTTTCCTTCCTTTTCAAGGCTGAATAATATTCCACTGTGTGTGTTTGTCACATGTGGAGGAGGGCTCGTGCAAGGGAGGCTGCTTGTGTAGGAGAGGCTGGTGGGGTATACCAGATGTCCCGTTTCCATCACCCTGGTGACTGTCCATCTTTGTGATGATTTTATGATTTAATGCTTCTTCCTAGGTTTTTGTGACTTTTTCAGTAGAGTGGAGGTATACCAGATGTCCCGTTTGCATCACTCTGGTGTCTGTCCATCTTTGTGATGATTTTGTGATTTAATACTTTTTCCTTCGTCTTTACAACATCGACAGCAGCTGGGTGGCTCAGTCGGTTAAGCGTCTGACCTCAGCTCAGGTCATGATCTCACGGTCTGTGAGTTCGAGCCCCGCGTCGAGCTCTGTGCTGACAGCTCGGAGCCTGGAGCCTGCTTCGGATTCTGTGTCTCCCTCTCTCTGTCCCTCCCCCGCTCATGCTCTGCCTCTCTCTCTCTCAAAAATAAAGAAAACATTTAAAAAAGGCGAGAGTACACACAGTCTGATGTACGCCCGGCCCATGTCCCCATTCACAGGACTGCCGTTTCTGTCTTAAATCGATACAGGGCTGATGCTCCGTGAATGTGACTTCGTGGGGACGCCTTTGCAAAGCCAGTCTCAAGCTCTCGGAGACTTTAAGAGCATCCTACGTGCACAAGTCATGTGAGCTCCTGCCTGGTGACAAGGAGGGAAAAAAGTCCAGTGTCAGACGTCCCCAAGGAGAGGTCCAGGCTTTGCAACCGACGGACACGGACAGACTTTCTGCGGGTGGGCCCCGTGCGGTCAAGCGTCCGGTTGGGTCGAATGCCCTTCTGAATTCGGGCCCACAGCGGGACGGTCTGGGACAGAGTCCCGCGGGCTCCGGCCGCTCAGAACCGGCCGAGGGTGAGGGCAGGATTCGGGGTCTCGGGTGGCACGAATCAAAGCCTGCCCGCGGCAGGCAGCAAGGGAGGTAAACCAGTGGGCAGTCCGGCGAGCTGCGTTTTCACGCGGACCAGGGCGACGCACGGCGGCTCTGACGGGCCACACAGCGTGCCCGCCGGCAGGGCCGTAAAACTCAGGAATCCGCCAATCCGTACCCTGCACTTTGGCAACCGGGTTTTATTGGGATGACTAAGGCCCCGGGATGTGTGTTGAAACAAGAACGCTCGGGCCGTTGACTTAATGGTTTAATTACGCGGCCCCGGGTTTGCACAGCACGGGGACTTGACGTGTGGGGACCAGGAGCCCGTCACCTCGGCGTTTCTGGAGACAGCAGGCCGATTTACGGCCGGGTGCCGTCGTCGCTCGGGGGACGGAAGCCAAGGCGGGGGGCGTGCTGGGGGTGCAGGGGAGCTCGGTCTCGGGAATCAGCCCCTCGTGCACGGGCAGACCCCGCGTGTATCCCGCAGGCTGCGTGTCCAGGAGGCGCCAGGAGTCCGGACAGGCGGGAAGCCCCAGCTTCTGAGCAGGAACCGAGCTCGTGTTCGCGTCTCCCAACCCCGGGATACACAAGCAGAAACACGAGGTATTCACGGCCGGCCGAGCCAGCGACCGCGGTGTGCGCAGGTGCCGGCGAGGGAAGGGAGGGAGACGCATTCTGGAGATGGAGGCTCATGCGTACACGGTTTCAAGGTGGACCGACATCGGTGTCCCCTTTGCATTAAAGAAAGAAAAAGAAAAAAAAGCCTGTGGAAGTCGGGATGGAATGTGAGGCTTTGATGTCGGTTGGATCCGAATCTTACGAGACGGATGTCGGATATTAAAGGGCGAGGGCGGGGGCGGGGCTGCTTGGTGCCCAGGGTGGGGCGGGCTGTCACCGTTCCACAGGGAAGCCCGGTGTCCAGACGCAAACCTATTTCGCCACGAGGGTCATCGCAAAGGATGCCAGCCCCCCGGGACCCGCGGCCGGGAGCTCAGCAGGGTGTCTTGGGGGCGGTCTCCCTGACACCCTCAGTGTGAGGACGGTGTGGCCACGGCCATCCAGGAGGCAGGGACACGCGGGCTGGAGCTCAGAGAACAGGCTTCGCCCTGGGACCTGAGGAACGAGCGGGAGACATGGCTGCCATGGCCGTCCGGGTGGACACGGGAGCCGCCGTTGGGGCAGGACGCACGGACGTGGGTGGCTGGGGTGAGGACTTCCCCGGGTCGCCTCTGGCCCATTCGTGGGAGCACCTCCCCACACGCAGTGTGACCGCAGGTGAATTGGGACGGGGTCCCTCACTCAGCTCAAATTGTCGGTCTGAGCTCCGGTGTCCTCCATCCCATCCAAGATTTGGGGTCGTAATAGTTCCCCTCAGCGGTTGTAACAAATAGCCCAGGTGGCGACTTCTACTGCACATGTATTCTGTCCTGGTCGTGGAGGCCGGGAGGCTGAGGTCCAGGCGGGGCCGAGGCCGGGGGTCTGAGGTCCAGGCGGGGCCGAGGCCGGGGGTCTGAGGTCCAGGCGGGGCCGAGGCCGGGGGTCTGAGGTCCAGGCGGGGCCGAGGCCGGGGGTCTGAGGTCCAGGCGGGGCCGAGGCCGGGGGTCTGAGGTCCAGGCGGGGCCGAGGCCGGGGGTCTGAGGTCCAGGCGGGGCCGAGGTCGGGGGTCTGAGGTCCAGGCGGGGCCGAGGCTGGGGTCTGAGGTCCAGGCGGGGCCGAGGTCGGGGGTCTGAGGTCCAGGCGGGGCCAAGGCTGGGAGCTGAGATCCAGGTAAATGCCTTCACACTCTGAAGATTGCAGCTTCCACACACGAATTTGGGGACAACACAACGGAACCCACGTACGATAGGGGTGTCTCACATGATGACTTTCCGCAAAGCCTGGGAGGCGCAGGCACACAGAGACCGCCGTCCCTCGCATCCTGTTCCCGGCGTCACCTGTCACCTGACCACTAGCAGCGGCCCGAGTCCTGGGCACACATCGCTGTGTAATTCTTGGCACAGCTCGCTCCCGCCCCCCCGCCCCGCGCCCCAGCGCCGCTGAGAAGCAGATCAGATGGTACCTGACACATCTGGGGGTCCGGGTCCCCCAGGACCCCCGCCGCCGACTCCATCAGCAGGTCCTGTGATCACCAAATGAATGGTCTTGGCGGGACGGGCGTCGGGCTTGATCAAACGGCGCTTCTGCGGGCGCTGACAGGTGAGGCGCGGAGCCGCGCGCCAGCCTCCCCGGTACCTGCGCCGGCAGCCGGCGGGGCGGAGCAGAGCCGGGCCCCGCGCGCTCGGAGGCGGTTTCCAGGGAAACCGGAGGAGCCGTCCAGACACTCGGGACGAAGCTCCGCGGATGCAGCTGGAAACCCATATTAATCAGCGGCCGCGGGGGCTCGCGGGTCCGGAGTGATGCCCGTGGATGCAGCTCCGTGACACGCCGGGTGACGGCCTGTCACGGCTCGTCACGGGGAGCCAGGACCCCGCCACTCGAGAAGAGAATGGATTCCTGTTTGGATGCGCTCCAATTTAAATCGCGTTCTGATCTTCTTGGAAAACGCCCTGTCTCTGGCTCCCAGCCTGGCTGACTGCCTGGAGGAGGCGTCTTGGTGCTGACCGTCCATGCTCCCTGGGGCTCACCTCGGCGTGGCACGCAGACATCTGTCTTGGTCCCTTGCGTTTCCCCCGATTCTCGGGGTTCCCGTGTACTCTTCGTATGCAGGGTCCACGGGCCCCCGCACAGCCAGAAGCGCACCTGCCGTGTAGACCCCCGCGTGCTGCCCGGGGAACAGAAGCAGCAGACGCGCTCCTAACCCACGACCCGTGCTGCCATCTGGTTTCGTGGGCTTAACTTTGGGGAAGGCGGAGCTCCCGGGGTCTCCTTGCGTTGGGTTCTGGGGCGACGCATTTAACGCGGCGGCCTGACCGGGTGGTGGGACGCGCAGGTGTCTGCTGGAGGGTTCTTCCTCCGCGCGCCTGGGAGGGCGTTTCTGGATACAATTAGCGCACCAGTGGGTGCATTCAGCCAAGCAGGCGCGCCGCCCCCCCCCCCCTCAGTGTGGGTGGGACTTGTCTCATCAGCGGACGGTGTGAATAGCGCAGAAGGGCAAAGGCAGGCAGCATTCCGCCTCCGCCTGTCCTGGGTTCTCTGTCTCATCCTGTCCTTGGAGGTCAGTGCTTCTGGTTTGTGCTGGAACCTGGTCCCCGGAGTCCAGCATACCGACGGCACTCAGAGATACTGAATCTCTTCCTGCAAACGTGTCTCCCTCTGTTGCAGTCTCTTTCTCATTCTCCATCTCTCTATCCCCAGATGCTCTGGGCTCTGTCTGCACGGCCCTGACACACCCGGCCTCGCTTCTTGGAACCTCGGCGTCTACACCATCCACACACAAACACCCCTGAGATGGAGAAACTGAGGATGCGGGGACGCCTGGGCGGCTCAGTCGCGTAAGCGTCCAACCCTTGACTTGGGCTCAGGTCCTGGTGACCTGGCAGCTTGTGAGTTCGAGCCCGCATCCAGCCGTGTGCTGAAATCGCGGAGCCCGCTCGGGACTCTCTCTCCCCCTCTCTCTGCCCCTCCCCTGCTTTCTCTCTCTTTCAAAATAAATAAATAAACTGAAAATTTGATCAGCCCCTTGGGAACCCCAGAGAAGGCCAGAAGGGACGTAAGTTCCTTGTCCTTTGGTCCTTGGCACAAACAGGGACAAGGGGCCCGGCGGCTGAGGTCTTTCCCCCTGGTTCCTGCGTCATCAATAGCTCTGTGAGAATCAATCGTTATTAGTGATTTTATCACCCACCGGGTAGCATCTCAGTGCACGCCGAGGCGCAGGACGGTGATGCGCGCACGTGGGCGGCGCGCACGTGGGCGGCGCGCACGTGGGCGGCGCGCACGTGGGCGGCGCGCACGTGGGCGGCGCGCACGTGGGCGGCGCGCACGTGGGCGGCGCGCACGTGGGCGGCGCGCACGTGGGCGGCGCGCACGTGGGCGGCGCGCACGTGGGCGGCGCGCACGTGGGCGGCGCGCACGTGGGGTCCTCACCACAGCTCTTTCCACAGACGAGACTGTTCTCTTCGCTCCTGGGCGGCGCGCTCAGGGCCTCCGACGTTCCCGGCTCTTCCGCGGGGAATTCCTGCTGCGCGAGAGTAAGAACCGAGGCGGGGCGAGTGGCAGCGCAGAGGCTGGAGGGGAGGCGGGCGGGCGTGGGTGGCCCTGGGCGCAGAGTGGGGGACTTTCAGGGCCCTGCGCGTTCTGACGGGACCCTCGGGCCCGAGTGCGTTCCCGGGGGACGCTCAGGGCCTGTGCGCGTTCATGGCGACCTTCAGGACCCTGCGCGTTCCTGGGGACCCTCGGGTCCGAGTGCGTTCCCAGGGGATCCTTGGGGCCCGTGTGTGTTCTGAACGGACCTTCGGGGCCCGTGCGCGTTCCCGGGGACCCTCGGGGTCTGTGCACCTTCATGGCGACCTTCAGGGCCTTGGGCGTTCCTGGGAACCGTCGGGCCTGAGTGCGTTCCCAGGGAATCCTCAGAGACCGTGCGCGTTCCGACCAGACGTTCGGAGCCTGTGCGCATTCCCGGAGACCCTCAGGGCCCTGCGCCTTCCCGGGGACCTTCAGGGGCCTGCGCGTTCATGGCGACCTTCCAGACCCTGCGCGTTCTGGGACCCTCCGGCCCGTGCGCGTTCTCGGGATACCCTCAGAGCCTGTGCGTGTTCCTGGGAGACCCTCGGGGTCCTGCGCGTTCCTGGGGACCCTCTGATCCTGTGCGCGTTCCTGGGGACCCTCGGGTCTGAGTGCGTTCCCAGGGGATCTTTGGGGCCCGTGTGTGTTCTGACCGGACCTTCGGGGCCTGTGCGCGTTCCCGGGGACCCTCGGGATCCGAGTGCGTTCATGGCGACCTTCGGGACCCTGCGCGTTCTGGGGACCTTCGAGGCCTGTGCACGTTCCCGGGGACCCTCAGGGCCCGTGCGTGTTCCTGGGGGACCCTCTGATCCCGTGCGCGTTCCCGGGGGACCTCGGGGCCGAGCGCGTTCCAAGCGGAGCCCCTCACGCACGCACGTCGGCTGTGGTTGCGCGCGCTCAGCCGGCGGGGAGGGTGGCCCTGGGCTCTCGGGGCGCAGGTCACCAGCGCACAGCCTCTCCCTCCCCGGGTTAGTCTCCAGGCGGAGCCGCCCCCCTGCCGGCTCAGAGGACCGGTAATCTATGGAGATGTTAGCTAATTACTTAATCACTTGCATTTGTAAATCCCATTATCGGAAAAGAAATTACTCTGCTGATCGAATTACAGATGTGTATCCGCTAATAGCTCTGAGTAACTGGCGCCGTTAATGTGTCATCCTGAAAGCTAATATTAACAGCATCCATCTCACTGGAAAATAAGCGCTCGATGCAAAATAGAACGTGGGTCTCTTTAAGGCGCTGGCGTCGAGGGGCTGGGCCCGGGGTGCTCTAGGGGTGAGTCCCGTTGACGACTTTGTGGGTCTCCAAAGCCAGGAAGTTCCAAAGGCTGCAGAGAAAGAACCCACCACCACCGTCCAGAGAGACCCGGAATCTTTATCTCGGTAACACTGTGCGGCCCGTCGTTCCAAGAAAGGGAGCGTTTTGTGGCCCAGCTGTCACCCGCTGGGTGACATTGGGTTCCACTCTAAAAAAATAAATTCTCTTGTCTGTTACGAGTGTCGAGTCACAGTAAAGGAAACGGAATATCAACGGCGCCTGGGTGGCCCAGTTGGTTGAGCGACCGACTTCAGCTCAGGTCATGATGTCACGATGCGTGGCTTGGGACTCTCTCCCTCTCTCTCTCTCTCTCTGCCCCTCCCTCAGTTATTTTCACTGTCTCTCTAAAAAAGAAAAAGAAAAAGCAATATAGATGGAATATTTAGATATGACGTATGCACACATTATATATTATCGAGAGAGAAATAGAAATGTTCTATATATTTTAAGCATAATATATATTTACACCGTATTTTCCTTATCCATTTCTTGGCCAACGGACACTCAACATCGTTCACGGGTGTGATTTTATAAACAATTGTTTTTTCCACATAATGAGATCCAGCTAAGAAATGCCTGGCGCCTCGGCTTTCGGAGGCCACCACACGTCCCCCGGTAAACACGGTTTGACATCGCGTCCTTAACGTCAGTGGAAATGGTGAATTCCCACGCCTTTCAGACCCACGGTTGCATGACTGGGAAGGTCCCCGAGCGTTTTCACACACGTGTCCAAGGAGACAGCCGCCGGTCCGTCCTCACGCCTGTCGTGGGCCGTCTCTGGCGATCTCGCCGGGGCCGTGGTTTCCTTTCCAGCCGTGTCCTCCCCGTGGGCGCCACGCCTGAAACGGAGGGTGAACCGCGACTTCCCCACGTGTCCGCGCAGCCCCGGGCAACGCAGTCGGGGAGCAGGGGATACCCCTTCTTCCTCTTTAATTTTTCATCTTCACTCCAGGACGTTGGCAGTGAGGGACTTCTGTATTCAGACCCCGGTTCCGCGAGCCCGGGTCGGGGACGACTTTCCCAAACGTTCTGCGTGGCCCGTCCGTCGACATACATCGGCTTCTAAAGTGACACAAAATCTTGACGGCGCCTGTGCCCAGCCTGCCCATCGTTCCAGTAAAAACAAAACAAAACAAAACCAAAAAAACAGCTATCCATTAAAACCCCAAAGTGTCTTCCCAACAGCAATAGTTAGAAGTCGCGAGTATTGGCTGACGTGGGGGGAATAAAGCAGATCTGAGAAGAACCGGCTGACGCTTCCGTAAAAGGGCGCAGGTTTACGGCGCGCCTGCGTTCTCTAAATAATTAGCCTCCGTCGTGAAAACCGCAGAAAACACAGGTCATTCTATCAGAAGGAGAGAGCGCTTCTCAAAGGCTTTTAATCTGCATTTCGACCAAGGATCCTACGGTGCCTTTTGAAATGGTTTCTTTAAATTTTTTTTTAAATGTTTATCTATTTTTGAGACAAAGAGAGAGAAAGAGAGAGAGGCAGACACAGAATCTGAAGCAGGCTTCAGGCTCTGAGCCGTCAGCACAGAGCCCCACATGGGGCTCGAACCCAAAACCGTGAGATCATGACCTGAGCTGAAATCGGTTTCTTAACTGACTGAGCCAGCCAGGCGCCCTAAAAAAATCCTTTTTCTTGAATTCTATATCTTATATCATTAAAATTTTTTTTGAGAGGGAGAGAGACAGAGCGTGAGTGGAGGAGGAGCAGACAGAGAGGTAGACACAGAATCTGAAGCAGGCTGCAGGCTCCGAGCTCTGAGCACAGACTCCAACGTGGGGCTCGAACTCATAGACCGTGAGATCATGACCTGAGCCGAAGTCGGACACTTCACTGACTGAGCCACTCAGGCGTCCCAAGTATCTTTATTTAAATTAAAAAAATTTAATTTAGTTATTTATTTTTCTATTTATTTTAATGTTTATTTATTTTTGAGACAGAGAGACACAGAGCATGAGCAGGGGAGGGGCAGAGAGAGAGGGAGACACAGAATCTGAAGTAGGTTCCAGGCTCCGAGCTGTCAGCACAGAGCCCAACGCGGGGCTCGAACCACGAATTGTGAGATCATGACCTGAGCCAAAGTCGGGCGCTTAACCAACTGAGCCACCCAGGGGCTCCCTGAAATGGTCTCTTTAAACTATGTGTGAAGGGGACATATTTTCAATGGCAGACGTGTCCCCAGAACCTTGCCAAGCCCAGCCACACGGTGGTAGACATCTCTGCCCCCTGTCCAGGCATGGGGAGCGGAGAGAGAAGTTTCATTTCTTGTTCTAGCTCCTCGAAAACAACGGGGGCCCCCGGGGACCCCCGCCTCCATCCGCCAGTGTGTCCACGTCCTGCACAGAAGCCCCCCCCGTTCAGCGTCCCCCAGGAACGATTCGGTCCAGAGACACAACCACGAGCTGCAAGTATTCAGCCCTGAATCCGCGGCCGCCCGCCCTGTGCCAGGTCATGATCTCACGGTCTGTGAGTTCGAGCCCCGCGTCGGGCTCTGTGCTGACGGCTCAGAGCCTGGAGCCTGCTTCAGATTCTGCGTCTCCCTCCTCTCTCTGTCCCTCCCTGCTCACACTCTGAATCTCTCTCTCTCAAAAATAAATAAACATCGTTAAAAATTTTTCTTAAAAAAAGAAGGGCCAGACACAGAGACCCCAACACCCCCAAACCCCTTCCATCCACCTAGGTCAGCGTGACCCTCTGTGTAGGAACCCCAAGCTCATTTGTGAAGGGAAACAGTGGCCTTCAAACATTTCCCTGGTTCCCGGGATTCCGTGAGACCAGAGGCGGCCCCTGACTTGTCACTGCATACGTCTTAAATCCGTGACTACCTCCTGAATCCCTCTGGGTCCCAGAGCCGCCGTGCACGTGTGTGGCGCTCGGTCTGCTCACACATCCATGTACACACATCAGCAACCGAGAGCCTCGGCCTTCGCCTGCCTGGTCTCCACGCGGGGCGCTCCGGCGAGCGTTCAGCAAGGCCTCAGGCATCCCCGGGGTCCTCGGCGCGAACGCGCCCAGAAGGAGGCCAGTGCTGGGTCAGGGTGGCCCTGACTCCAAGGACAGGTGTCCTCGTAAGAGACAGAAGAGGAGACGCAGGCACAGAGGAGAAGCCACGTGAAGACGGAGGCAGAGACCGGAGGACGCAGCCACCAGCCCAGGGACGCCTGGAGCCCCAGAAGCTGGAAGAGGCAGGAAGGACCCTCCCCTGCAGCCTCTGGAGGGAGCACGGCCCTGCCCCGCCTGGATCTCACTGGTCCTGCCCCGCCTGGGTCTCAGTGCCCCGTCTGGATCTCAGTGCCCTGCCCGGGTCTCAGACTCTGGTCTCCAGAACTGGACATAGGCTGCCAGACCTTGCCGTGTGACCTCATGGGGTGGAGAGGTTCACGTCTGCCACAGAACTATAGTGGCCAACGGGGCCCGAAGTCCTTCTGGTCACCCTTAGCCCAGCCTGCAACACCTGGCCTCCGGCTCCCTGCGGATACATGACCTGGCGAGTCACAAGCGTTGGCAGCAGAGGGAACACTTACGGGCGCCAACAGAAGGGTTGTCCTCATCAAAGGAAACCTGTCCCCCAAGGTCTGGGCAGGAAGCGGGCTTGGCACCCACACCGCGAAGAGGCATCAGAGGAGGATTTTTTCCAGCGTGGCTGGAACTCAGCCTGTGTCCACAGCACCTCAGATCACCCGAAGGAACAAAGTGCTGTGGTTTCCTGTGTTCTCTGCCCCGTCACCCGCGACCTGTCGGAGGCCGTTGGAGGAGCCACGTCTTCATTAAAACGAGCTAAGGGAGCAGCCCGTGCTCTTTCCCGTGGGCCGCGGACGGCTGGGTCCTGGGCAGCTCGACCCCAAGTAACCCGCGACCACACAAGAGAGGCGTTTGCCCGCTGACGGAGCGCCTGGACGCGCTTTGTGTGGCCGGAGGTCCAATGTGGGGAAGTTAAGTGTGAAAGACATGGCCGTAGAAGCCGCCTTAGAGTCTCCACGGGGCGATCCGTGAGCGGGAGCGGAAAGAGCCGGAACAGGGGGAGCTTGGGATGCAGGGGGCTCTGTCATTCGGGGAAAGTTGGTGAAAACAATGTCACGAATGCAGCTCACAATACCTAGACACGTGTTACCTCGTGGAGTGGTTAGTGTCTCGGAGAACAGACGGAGCCACGGCAGCGTGGAGGGGCCACGGGAAGGCCACGGAGGGCAGATCTCCAAGAGACGAAGAGTTCCTTCCCTTGTTCCTCCTTCCCCTCCTCCTCCTCGTCTTCCTCAGCAGCCTCGGGTCTCCAGGGGGCTCACGAGGGCCGGCCGGTCAGCCCTACGACTCGGTCCTACAGCTGGGAACAGAGACACCACCATCTTCCCTTAAACCAAACCTCGACTTGGGTTTACGTGCAGACACCCTGTGTCCCTTGGTTCCCAGCGTCACTTTCCGGGTGCAATTTGAGGCAGGGTCTCCCTGAGTATGTCTTTACACAGAATTTTTCTTTAATTTCTTATTCATTTTTGAGAGAGAGAGAGACAGAGTGCGAGCGGGGAGGGGCAGAGAGAGAGGGAGACTCATAATCGGAAGCAGGCTCCAGGCTCTGAGCTGTCAGCACAGAGCCCGACGTGGGGCTCGAACTCACAAACTGTGACATCATGACCTGAGCCACCCAGGCGCCCCTACCCAGCATTTATTTTTTTATTTTATTTTATTTATTTTTAAAAATATTTCATTTATTTTTGAGAGAGAGACAGAGTGCGAGCAGGGGAGGGGCAGAGAGAGAGGAAGACACAGAATCTGAAGCAGCTCCAGGCTCTGAGCTGTCAGCAAAGAGCCCGACGCGGGACTTGAACCCACAAACCGTGAGATCGTGACCTGAGCCAAAGTCGGTCACAAAATTCTCAAAGTTGCTGGTAAGTTTGATGGTTTGGAAACAGGTGAATGCTCGCGTCCACACACCGTCCCCCCGTTCCGTAGCCGTGACTATTGAGCAAGAGGCCAGGTCTGGGAGAACATTGGTTTGGTGACCAGGGTTTTGTTGGGGGCCAGTGATGCAGCCGTGGCTGACCCCCCGTATGGCTGGCCTCAGCCTCCAGCCCGTGAGGAGGTCAAGTGGATACAACGTGCCCAGCGAGCCCACCGTCAATCCCATAGTTAGTGTAGACCGCCTGCCTGTCCACACCCCAGCGAAGCAGAGACACCTCCACCAGGACAGGGCTTCTCGGTGACATCCCAAGACCCGGTCACCGGAGGACGTGGTCGGCTTGTTGAACAATTTCAAAGGCCGTCAGGGCGGCCAAACCCGGACACCGTGGACCAGCTGGGGAGGCGTCTGGTCCCGCCGACAGAGGAACAGGCGAGCCACGGGGACTTTCCTACTGGGTCGCAACGCCGGTGCTGTGGAATTATTAAACTTTGTGTGTTTAAGGGGCTTTGAGGTTGCCTTTGAATTGAATGTTTCAAAGTAAAATGAACAATTAGCCAGTACTCGGAGAGATGCAAAGAAATCCATACAAGTGTTGTTCCAGTTTATAAAGTCAGTAAGAAAACATGTTAGTGATTCTGGCTCCAGAGGACACTTCCTTCCTGTAACAGCAACTTCATCGACAGAAACAAAAATGAGAATACACTAAAATCTTGCTTTGAACAAGTTCCGGGAACAAGTCGCCGGTGGCTTTGTGTCATCGTTGGGAGCCACTCATTGCGGTGCCGAGCCCGGAGTCCGTCTTCCTGCCGTGGGAGGCGGGACAAGCTCGCTCCTCTGACCGCAGTCCGGCCTCTGTCCGTGTCACTCTGTCCTGGGTGCCGAGCGACGAGGGGTTCCAGCTGCTGAGCCTCAAGGAGCCCGCGGGGCCCCTGGGCCGTCCGGGGAGCCTCCCCGAGGCTGCGGCTGGGAGGTCTGGAGAGAACACGGCAGACTCGAGTTACACGTTGTCCGGAGGCCACGGAGCCCACGGCCACTTGGCTCCGCGGGAAGATTGCACACCTTCCCTGGAAGTCGCGCTCACCGGCTTCCGCTTAATACGAAGCCAATTTGGTTTAGGTTGCGAGCCCCAAGCCCCACCCTTGCTGTGAGGAATTCCACAGGGAGGGTGTGATGTCTGGAGCTGCAGCAGCCACTTTGTGACTATGAGGCCAGGCATCACCCACGCGAGGGGATGGCGATCCCGGTGTAATTTCGTTCTTTTCCTGGGAGGGAGCTTCACTCTGGAGGCTGGGCTCCATCCTCAGAGGCATTTCTGCCTGAATTCCCCATGCCGACGTGTGTGCAAACCTGTGTTCTTTCTCGAGGAAGCCGATGGACGCTCCTCGGGGAACCCACGCGGAAAGCTCCCACCCCAAACCTCCAGGGGAAAGGAAGCGTACCTTCTGCTCCATTTCTTCCCTCTCGAGGCAACGGAAAATCCCCACTTATTTCTCTGGGGCCGGAGGAGACACGCCGCTCTGGGGTTTAGGATGTTGCCCATAAATTATCTTTCTTTCTGATTTCTGTGTCACAGACGCCTCGCTGAGTCCCTCACGGGCCCTGCGCACATAAGCAGTGCCTTGCAAACCCCTTCCAGTGCTGGCGATTGCCGCTTCCCCCCCCCCCTCCGCGCCGACTCCCTCCTGCCCCTCGAACATGTGTTTATAATCACGGAAAGCCCACGCTGGGTGCCGCCGCCCCACCGCCTCTGCACCCCAGGCTCTCGTTATAAGCGCTCTCTCGTGTCATCGACACGAGGTTTTCAAGCCGGTTTTTTTTTTCCTCAGGAATTCTTGGCTGTTTTAGGATCCCCCCCCCACCTTTTTGTTTTACACGTGTTGGAAACTCAGACCCGTTCGCAAGAATTCCATCTTACAAAGACACAGACAGAAATAATAAAAGATGATGCTTGCTTTCAGAACGGAAAAAAAAAAAAAAGAGGGAGAGTTTTCAAAGATTTCGGGGTTTCCTTACTCATTTTAAGAAAGCGGCTGGTTTACATCGGTTTGTTTAAAACCGCACTGTTCTCGTAAGCGCGTTTAAATATTTAATACATTTTTATTTGGAACCTTTTAAACTCTGTTTCTGTTCACTGCGATGGGTAATTTTTTTCTGGGTCGTATTTTCACTTCTGTCAGACTGTCGGTCGACCCCTTTGGGAATCTGTAGTTAATGAAAATGCTGTGGGCTCTCCTGTGAGCGCCGTGCAGCAGATCGAAACGGCTGGCATCGAGCTGGAAAGCAGTGTCGCACGTGGGTTCTGCTTCCCCGGGAGGGACTGCCCTTAGAAAGTGCGGTTGGGTTAACACGTTTGGGTTTCCATTTGTGTCCACGTGTTTCCGTGCCCTGCACGAATTACGTGCCTGCGCATCCAGACCTCCAAAGGACACCGGCGTCCGAGCGCCTTGTGCTGAATTCTGTCGTAATTTTGAGGCAGCGATCGCGGAGGGGGGTCGGTCGAGCTCAGAGAACCTCTAGCCTGAAACACGTTTTATTGGCTCTCGTGTTGAACTTCTCAGGTCTGTGGTTTCCTGGATGGGCGCGCCCGCCACGGAATCACAAAATGAAATGAACTGCCGGTGTGTAAGCAGAGACTGGAATGCCAATTTTATTTTATTTTTGCCCAATTAGGAGTCTGAGAATCGGGGTGGCGGTGGGGGTGGTGCAGACGCTGTGTCTTCCAGCCGGCTTTTCCGTGCAGCATCCGGCCCCGAGCGGTCGCTTGGCAAATTCTCCAAGGTGCCGCCCCCGCGGCCGTGATTCCTCCCAGCTCCACATGGGGGGCAGTCAGTAACTCTCTAGTGAGAGCAAGTCCCCGCTTTGGAGTACTCTGTCGTTTTCGTCTTAAAGGACTGTCTGGTCGTCACAGGCACCGACCAGCTAAGTTCCTGGTTCTTCACCCCGTAAAATGAAAACCCCTAAAATTACACCGTACCTGTGTGCTCAGGCCCCGTCACCCCCAACCGGGAACTTTGGTTCAATGAGACCGCAGGACCAGAAGCGTGCGGTGTCCCATGGATGGAGATCAGCAGTGGGGACAACAGCGAAATGTGGAAGGAAACGCTCCCTCCGGTTTGTCCTGGACGATCCAGTGAGTCAGGAGGGGTTGGGTGAGCAGGGTTTTGCAGGGTGAATAGGAGTTCGCCAGGCAGCCTTGGGGACAGTTCCCACAGCCGGACCAGCCCGTGCAAGTGCACTAAAAGTGTGGGTGTGGGGACTTCTAACGGGAATCGCAGAAAGGGCAGAGATGCCAAGGCTACCGGGGAGAGAAAGAAGATTTGGGTCAAAAAGCAAGAGATTTGGTGAAGTCAGAATCGAAATGACGCGTTTCACAAACCAAGTGCCCCAAACGCAAGGGCACGTCTTACTAGGGTGGTGGACGTTTTCATCAGCCCCTGGGGGCCCAGAAATCAGCATCTGTGTAGATTTTAGTGTTTTCGATACTCAAATACGGGGGCGCCTGGGGGTTCAGTCGCTTGAGCGTCCGACTCTGGCTCAGGTCATGATCTCACAGTTTGTGAGTTCGAGCCCCGCGTTGGGCTCTGTGCTGACAGCTCAGAGCCTGGAGCCGCTTCCGATTCTGTGTCTCTTTCTCTCTGCCCCTCCCCTGCTCAAGCTCTGTCTTTCTCTGTCTCTCAAAAAATAAAGAAATGTTAAAAAAAAAAAATCAAAAGTCGAATCCAATCCTGCAGTCGTGTTGAGTCCTGGTCGCTTTAATTCTCTAATAGAACCAAACACGATTCTGCCGTCCCTCATCCCCTCGTTTCTGTTCGCGACGCTGCTTCAGCTCCCGTCTCTGTGTTAAGTGCATCTACCTTCACGAAAACGGTATACACCGTGTGCGGCGTTATGTGTCAGAACAAGCGTTCCCCGGAAAACCGTGCGGATTCACGCACACGGCGTCTCAGACTGGGCTCTGTAGCTCCCCCTCGGGTGAAAAGTCCACAGTAGGCGGGTCCGTCCTCCTGACTCTGGACATTAGACTTCTTCCAGAGGGTTACTGTTTTGTTTTGTTTTATCTTGTTTCATTTTATTTTATTTTTATTTTTATTTTCAGAAAGTTAGTATTTTATTTGATTTTATTTTAAGAGGGTTACTATTTTATTTTATTTTCGGAAGATTACTGTTTTACTTTAAGAGTGTTACTATTTTATTTTATTTTCAGGGGTTTTTATTTTATTTTATTTTATTTTATTTTCAGAAGGTTACTTTTTGATTTTATTTTAAGAGGGTTACTATTTTATTTTATTTTCAGAAGATGACTATTTTATTTTAAGAGTGTTATGATTTTCTGGGCGCTTGGGTGGCTCAGTTGGTTAAGCGGCCGACTTTGGCTCAGGTCAAGATCTCACTGTCTGTGAGTTCGAGCCCCACGTCGGGCTCTGTGCTGACGGCTCATCAGAGCCTGGAGCCTGCTTCGAATTCTGTGTCTTCTTCCCTCTCTGCCCTTCCCCAGCTCAAGCTCTGTCTCTATGTCTCTCAAAAATAAATAAACGTTAAAAAAAATTTAAAAAAAAAAAAAGAGTGTTATGATTTTCTTTTATTTTCAGAGGGTTTTATTTTATTTTATTTTAGTTATTTACTTTTATTTTATTTTCACGGGGTTACTAGTTTAGAGTAGGGCCACGATGCGTGGTTCCTGATGAACAAATGCAGACCGCGATGAAATACTCTCTTCAGATCAGTCTCATTGGCAAGATTAAAAAAAGAAAGAAAGAAAAAAAAAGCAAAGGGGTCTGGGGGGCTCAGTCCGTTAAGAGTCCGACTTTGGCTCAGGTCATGATCTCACCGTTTGTGTGTTCGAGCCCCGCATCGGGCTCTGTGCTGACAGTGAGGAGCCTGCTTGGGATTCTCTCTCCCTCTCCGTCTGCCCCTCCCCTGCTCTTCTCTCTTTCTTTCTCAAAATCAAGAAACATTAAAAAAGAAAGCAGGAAAGAATCCTGGTGCTCCCAGAAGTCGGGGACGGTGGCCCAGTGGGCTGTCCTACACATCTCAGAAGGGGCCGCCATCTTGGAAAACCATCTGGTGTCCTGTTGGGGGGGTTGATTGTTTGAGGTTGACTGTTGGGGGTTGGCTGTTGGGGGTCGGTTGTTGGGGGGCTGTTGGGGGTCGGCTGTTGGGGGTAGACTGTTGTGGGTTGGCTGTTGGGGGATTGACTGTTGGGGGGTTGACTGTTGGAGGTTGACTGTTGGGGGGTCTGCTGTTGTGGGTTGATTGTTGGGGGTCGAATGTTGGGGGAGTTGACTGTCGGCGGTTGACTCTTGGGGGGTTGACTGTTGGGGTTGATTGTTGGGGGTCAAATGTTGTGGGGGTTGACTCTTGGGGGTTGACTATTGGGGGTTTCACTGTAGGGGGTTGACTATTGGGGGGATGACTGTTGGGGGTTGACTATTGGGGGGTTGGCTGTTGGGGGTTGGCTGTTGGGGGTTGACTATTGGGGGTTGACTGTTGGGGGTTGACTGTTAGGGGTTGACTATTGGGGGGTTGGCTGTTGGGGGTTGGCTGTTGGGGGTTGACTATTGGGGGTTGACTGTTGGGGGTTGACTGTTAGGGGTTGACTATTGGGGGGTTGACTCTTGGGGGTTGACTGTTGGGGGAGTTGACTGTTGGGGGTTGGCTGTTGGGGGTTCGCTGTTGGGGGTTGACTATTGGGGCTTGACTGTTGGGGGCTGACTGTTGGGGGTTGACTGTTGGGGGGTTGATGGCGCATCCTCCCCGGGCCGCGATTCTGGTCCAGGCGTGCCCCCCGGGGGAGCTGCGGCCGCCCTGTAAGTTCACCTGGCGGAGTGCGGCGGGCTCGCTAGGTGGTTTGAGGGGCGGCATTAAGTCATTTCCTGCCGCCGCGGCTTTCCTGCCAAGAGAACATGGCTTTTTCTCGGGCTTTGGCCCAGGAGCTTTAAAGTCTTTACGGACGGCTCGTAAACGTTTTATTTAATTGCCCCAAACTCCAGGAACATCATAAACCTGAGGGTGCCGGGGCCGCCCGGGGGGCTTACGGGGTCCTGCCCCTTCCCACACACGGGTCGGCCGACCGAGGGCAGGTGTGCGGAGGATGCTTGGCTGCCTGGGGACCGACGTCTGTGACGGGAACGGTTGTCGTCCGACAAGCCTTCTCGGTGACGTCTGCAGAGAATTACGGTGACATGAGTCTCAACCACACAACCTCTGTTCCCGAAGACCGTGTGTTCCTTCTTCAAGCTCCCTGACCTTTCTCCCTGGGTTTTATTGAGATATAATTGCCCGCCCCTCCCCGGGCTTTACGGAGACATCATTTACAAACTGCATTTGGTGCTTTGCAGGCGTCCCCTGTGCCGACTGGATCCGTGTGTAGGTGGTGAAATCTGACCGACACGAGGTTAGTTCATCCTTCGTCCCTGCCCGGAGGGACTTCATCTATTTATTTTGGTCAAGGCTGATTATGTGGCCGATATAAGGAATTAATGCAAGTCAATTGCAAAAAAAAAAAAAAATTAGCTCTAAAATGGGCAAAAGACCTGAGTAGACATTTTTCCAAAGAAAACGGTGAACGGCCAGCAGGCACGTTTCACGGCGCTCCACGCCCCTCATCGTGAAGGAAAATACAAATCGAAACCGCGTCGAGACACTGCGTCGACCTCTCAAATGACTCCGTCAAAAAGAAAAGAAACAAGTGTTGTCGAGGACGTGGAGCGGAAGGAAGGCTTGCGCCCTGTTGCTGGGAACGTGCACTGTGCAAAAACAGCCTCGAGGTTCCTCGAAACTTACCCGGAGACCCTGACGCCGCCTGCAGATCCCACGCCTGCGTCGTCGTGCGAGGCTCGCTCCGTCTGCCCTCGCCATGCAGCTGGGGTCTCGAGTGCTGGGTGGGCATCAGCCAGCGTCACAGTGCGCACCCTGCTCTCCTGTCCGGGACCGCGGCCTGCGGAGATGCCTCGAAGCCGTGGGTGCTTCCTGAGTGAAAACACAGGGGACGAAGAGGTCACAGTTTTAACCGTTCTATTTTTTTTTTTAATTTTTAATGTTTATTATTTTTGAGAGAGAGAGAGACCAGGCGACGGGGAGACAGAGAGGGAGACGCAGAATCCAACACAGGAGGGTCGTGTTTTCGGGAAACGTCGCTGGGGCAGCAGGTGTTCAGAGCTTGGTTCCTGTTCGCGTCCGAGTCCTCCCCCTCTGTACGGATGGACCGCGCTTTGAGGGCACGAGAACGTTCTGGAGCTAGAGAGACGTGGTGATTCCAGAATTGGCTGAGTGTTCGGGGTCCCTGAATTGTGCTATAAAACGGTCGCTTTTATGTTCTTTAAATTTAACCTCCTTTTTTTAAAGAAAAAAAAAAAAAACGCGAGAGAGAGACGCGTCTGCATTTTCTCCCTTGGGCCCCGAAGCTGCTCCCGGGACGGAGGAGGCACGTGCAGGGCGGGCCGTCCGCGCGGGCTGCGGGCTCAGGGGCACCCGTCTCCCGACGTCCCGTCCCCTTCGCGGGCTGTGCCGGCCGAGCCCTGGGCGGGGGCCGGGAAGCCGGGGCGCCTGCTCGGAGGCGGTGGCGGCGGCGGTGGCGGCGGGGAATAAGGAATTCTTGTCTCCGTGTAATCCCCGCTCTAAGCAGATTTACCGGCCCTATTACGGCGGCGCAAAATTAAGTCCGTATGAGGGACGCACAGACCGCCTTTGTGGGTCCCGGTTTCCAATAACGAGAACGGGGTTCGGGCCGCGCGGGGCCGTCTGGTCCTGATTAGCACTTGAGCGCACGGTTCTGTTTTCGTTCAACGCCTCGGCCGGCGGGGCTCCGACTGCGGGGGTTTTTTTTTGGTTTTGTTTTTTTCAACATTCGAGCAAAATGTAGGACTCGAGTCGGACACAGGGTCTGGGCTATAGCCAGGGCGCGGGCGTGAGGCCCGAGGGCAGAGGCTCCCCCGCACGGCTGCTGAGGCCGGGGGTCCCCAAGGCTCAAGGGGCGTGAGGGGAGCTCGTGCCTGGGGGGACCTGGCCCCGTCTGCCCCCTCTCGGGTCCCGTCGTCCGTGCAAAACCGACCGCGAACCTCAGGGTCCTGCACGGTGTAGGGGCGGGAAGGGAGAGCATCTGGGGGGACGCGGAGAGCCCCCGCGGACGGTCGGCTGCCCAGCACGGGGTCCCCAGTCCTCGCCAGCCGCCCTCTGCATCGTGGTTCCCGGCATCCCTGTCCTGGTCCTCACGGCCGTGCCGGGCGCCACGCGGTGACCACAGGACTGCTCACGACCCCCCCCGCGAGGCCGGGCACCTGCTCAGGACGTGAGATCGAGGAGACGCGTCGGAGACGCCGGGACGGGAGACAACACAGACGCGCACAAAGCGAATCTGCGAGCCGTGGGCGGCCTGGGACCCGGGGCCGTGTGGCCTCAGTCTGCCAGGTTTGTGGTTCCTTCGTGTCGCCCCCGTGGCTACGTTCGAATCTCTCGAAATCAGCAGACGCGTTTGTCGAGCAACGGAGGAATTCGAAGCGACTCGTGGTGGTAACAGTGTGGCCCCCAGGGTCACGGTCACGCGTCTCTGTGGTTCAGAGTCGTGGACGCGGAAATGTTCCTCGGGGAGCAGCTGGCTGCCCAGCTCCGGCCATCACCACCTTCCTCCACGGGCCGAGATGCAACCGATCCAAGCATACGCTCGAACGTGGCACCGGCCGTGCGTCCACGGACACTGTGGTGTCACAGGGGACGACCCAGGGAGCGAATCCAGCTGCGGGGTCCCGGTCGTGACGCCGGCGGGGTCTCCCCGCCATGCAGAGGGTCCAAGGCCACGAACAACGGTGTCGGCTTCGAGGACGGGGAGCCGGCTCCATGCCCACTGGCTGGCGCCGAGCGTGGCCGTCCCCTCCCCGGGGGGACACCGTGTGTCCCTGCGTCGTGCAGGAGCGAGCGCCGCCATCCCCCCGGTTTCCAAGCCGCGGAAACCTGCACCCCACTGTGGGTTCCCAGCAACATCATCCACCGCAAAGAGGGGTGACCATACCTGGGCGGGTCACGGTGACTGGGCCTCGGGACACCACGATATGCAGCTACGCGTAACCTGCGGGTGTGCCTGGGCAGATGCTTCTGGAACACGTTTGCCTTTTGATTTGTGGGACTGGAGAACACAGACGGTTCTCTGCGGTGGGCCTCGTTTCATCAGTTGAGGGTATTGAGACCACCCGAATGTGCTGTTTGGAAAACCACGGCTGAGACACTCCCAAAGGCCGGAACGAACCCCAAAGTTAGCTGATGGGGGAGGGAATCGCGCAATTGAGGGGGGGGTCCACGCAGCGGAATTGCTCTCGGCCACAGAAAGGAGGGACACGTGTAAACGTTGGAAACAGGACGGGCGGGGAGACACGGGCACCACAGGAAATGCCCGGAACAGCAGGGGCGCCAGGGGTCGCGGCGGGTGGGAGGGGGAGGGTGACGCGTGCTCCCGGGTCGGGGTCTCCTCCTAGGGGCGATGGGGAGGCAGGGCTGGTTCTGCAGGACATCCTGTGTGTGCGACAGCAATAAAGGTGCTCCTGCTGCATGCCTCAGGCACGCACGCCGATAGAGCAGGTGGTCTTCAGCAATGAACTTGCTCCTACTGCATGCCTTGGGCACGCAGAGAGAGCAGGCAGTCGTCAGCAACAAAGCTGCTCCTACTGCATGCCTTGAGCATGCACGGTGACAGAGCAAGTGGTCATCAGCAATAAACGTGCTCCTAGTGCATGCTTTGGGCACACTGAAAGAGCAGGCGCCTGAGCCATAAAGGTGCTCCTACTGCATGCCTCAGGCACACACGGACACAGAGCAGGTGATGGTCAGCAATAAATGTTCTCCTACTGCATGCCTTATTTATGCAACCCAACAGAGCAGGTGGTCGTCAGCAATAAACATGCTCCTACTGCACTCCCCGGGCATGCACGCAGACAGAGCAGGTGGTCATCAGCCATAAACGCGCTCCTACTGCATGCTTTGGGCACAGACACCGACAAAGCAGGCGGTCGTCAGCAATAAAGGTGCTCCTACTGCATGCCTTAATTACGCAAGCCGACAGAGCAGGTGGTCGTCAGCAATAAACATGCTCCTGCTGCATGCCCCGGGCACACACGCTGACAGAGCAGGCAGTCGTCAGCAATAAGGTTGCTCCTACTGCATGCCTTGGGCACGCACACAGATAGAGCAGGCGGTCGTCAGCAACAAACATGTTCCTACTCCACGCCAGGGGCACGCACGCCCTGCCCACGTAGACGCCCACACGGCTACACCAATCGAAGCTCTGTCTCTTGGGTCGAGTCAGGACAACCGGAGAGAGAGCCTGGCCCCAGGGACGTCCACGCTCAGAGCCACAACGGTGCCGCGGCCGTGAGAGCCGCGCACCGGACTTCGTGGACGGAGCCCCTTCCCCGCCCTGGGGAGGGACCCGGGCCTCGCGTGCTCTCAGCCCTGAAAAGAAAATTAACCTGCAGTGAAAGCAAACAATTTGGGAAGATGGCCGGCTGGCCCCGCCTGCGTCCGGCCCGCGGTGTCCCGACGACGCCCCCCCCTGCACTTCTGTCCCCGAGACTCACCGAGGGTCCCCGGAAAATGTACGTGTTTCTCACCGTAAGGAACTGGCCCTGAGGGCCCCCGATG